>JANHFL010010164.1:170109-199646 GCA_032468155.1 Oxyrhabdium leporinum | reverse complement strand
CTTTCTCTCTCTTTCCCTGTGTGTGTGTTCCCTCTTGAACCATTTCCCAAAACAGGTGATGGTTGGGTCTTTTTTTTTTTTTTTTGCTGATGTTGTTCCTTCTTCTTTGGGTGCTTTTTAACATATGATTATAAAAAGTCATTTTAGGTTCCCAGATAAATAAACCTCTTTTGTCCCCCTGCTGTGGCTCCCTGTGGGCTGAACCCACCCCTTGCCCTCCTCTCACAGTCACTCTTTGCCAGCTCTGATGGAGACTCGCTCCATTGCACGCACCAGAGAGATGCGCGACTTTCTCTCTGCCCCGAGAGAGAAGTTTGTGTGCTGCATGAGGTGTCACAGCGAGAGGAAAAAGGAAGGATGCACGACTTTCTGTCTTCTCCAAGAGAGAAGTTTGTGTGCTGCACAAGGCGCCGCGGCAAGAGGAAAAAGGAGAGACATGCGACTTAAAAGGGCTGGTGCACTGCTCTCGCCGCCGCACCTTGTGCAGCACACAAACTTCTCTTTCAGGGCAGAGAGAAAGTCACACGTCTCCCCTTTTTCCTCTCGCTGCCTGCATAGCGGCTCGCTGCTCTTGCAGCACACTTAAACTTCTCTCTCGGGGCAGAGAGAAAGTCGGCAGGAGCAACAGACGAAGGCCGTGGCCTGCAGCTGGGCGGGTGCAGGTCGACCACCCTTCCCAGTCCCGCTTCCCTGAGGGGGCACCTGGCTGTACTTATCTGTTGCTGAAGTGGCCAAGATGAGCAGAGGTGGAGGCACCCAGCGGTCAGACAGAGAACTGGTAGGCTGTGCTGCCTGGGTGGGAGGCGGGCACAGGGTGTAGGGTGAGACCTGGTGGTAGGAAAGGGGTAGGCCATGGCCGGCAGCTGGGCAGGCGCAGGTCAACCACCCTTCCCAGTCCCGCTTCCCCAGGGGGCACTCAGCTGTACCTGCTGCTGAAGTGGCTGAGACGAGCAGGAGTCCTGGCGGTCGGATGGAGAACTGGTAAGCCAGGCCCCACAGGTGGGAGGTGGGTGCAGGCCTCCAGGGGAGACCCAACAGTTGGATAGAGAACCGGTAGGCCACACCGCCTGAGTGGTCGGGGCCGGCTGCAAGGCGAGGCCTGGTGGTCGGACAGGGGTAGGCCGTGGCCGGTTGACCACCCTTCCCAGCCCCGCTTCCCCAAGGGGGCACCCAGCTGGGTTTACCTGTTGGTCAGGAGCAGCCCACTGAGGCAAAGGCAAGCAGGCAGGCATGGCCACATGGTCAAGGCAAAGGAGCCAAAGGAGTCAAAGAGCAGCTGCAGCTATGCTGCACTGTGACTCTAAGGCACCAGCCAAGGCATGCGAGGCCAATAAGTAATGGCGGGGCGGGGGGGGGCAGGGACAGCCAGACTTTTTCCTACTGGTTCGGGTGAACTGGCCCAAACCGGCTGAATCCCAGCACTGGTTCAGGCTCTATAACTCCAATTCTGACACGGTGTTAGGCCTTCAAGGCAGACCAGACTAGGGAATGCTAATACTACTTTATTATAAGGTTATAGTAACAGAAAGCAATAGCAATAGCACGTGTTAATTTGCATATCATTTCAGCAAAAAATCCAGGCCTAAAAAGTGAGAATTAAGTTCTGACAAACTTTTTATGATGGTAGCATTTATATAAAGCTTCATTCTAATATTTGATTATATATACAGAATAACAGAGTTGAAAGGGATCCTGGAGGTCTTCTGTTCAAGCAGTGGACCCTGTACCATTTCAGACAAATGACTGTCTGGACTTTTTTTTTAAAGCTTCCAGTGATGGGGCACTGACAATTTCTGAAGGCAAACCATTCCATTGGTTTACTGTTCTCAATGTCAGGAAATTTCTGCTTAATTCTAGGTTGCTTCTCTCCTTGATTAGGTTCCACCCATTGCTTCTTGTCTTGCCTTCTAGTGCTTTGGAAAATAGGATGACCCCCTCTTCTTTGTGGCAGCCCGTCAAATATTGGAACACTGCTATCAGGTCGGCCCTTATGTATATGTATACAATTTGTGTATGTGTGTAAATATGTGTATATGTGTATGTGTGTAAATATATGTATATGTATATAAAGGGATACTGCTATAATGTCAACCCTTATGTATACAATTATATAAAAATAGGGATAAATACTTGTATGAAAAAAGTCCCAAATATTTTGCCCTATTGTCTTTGGTACCAAAAATTATTATATTTCCCATCTACAGGTTCTGCTGCCTCATCTCTTGGGAAAGACTATTCCATTGGAAATAGCAATAGTACTTAGACTTATATACTGCTTTACAGTTACAGCCCCCTCTAAGAAGTTTACAGAGTCAGCATATTGCCTCCAATGATCTGGATCCTCATTTTACCGACCTTGGAAGGATGGAAGGCTGCGTAGACCTTGAGCTGGTGAGGATCGAACCCCTGGTGGAATTACCCTGGAATATTGCATACTAACCCCTACTGTGCCATCCTGGCTCCTATAGCAAGAATCCTGCAAGTCACAATACACAATACAATACACAATACAGTCCCACCCCCTTCCTCCTTTTATCTTCAAGAGTACTAGGGATTGAGTACTCTTGAGTACTACTGAAACACTTGGTTAAATTACATTTCTGACTTGGACTCTAATTTCTTTTATCTGACATTTTCTTGGGTGTGGTTCTTTCTCAGTCTTCTCAAGGTTATTCTTACAGCTCATTAGACAGGGTGACTTGCCCTGATGAATTTTGATGGTGCATTCTTTTCCCCTGTGCACGAAAATCAGTCTCAGACACCAAGAACCTTTGTCTGTCTTCTAGCTGTAAACATATAAAAGGGCAGAAACATCAAATAATAGACAAGGAACTTATTGGATATTTGTAGAGTTATTTGTATATGGTGTGGACTGGCAATACTATGTACATCAAGGAGAAGGCATATGCAGTTGGAGAATATAGCAAGAGCAAGTAAGACCCAAGGAAGTGACCTGCTGAGCAAACTAGTTGATGGAAAGTAATGTGCTTGTTGGAGTATGGATCAGATATTTAACAAAGGTGTTAGAATTCCAGAAGTCTGTTCTTATTTTTTTCCTTAGGAAAGAAGAAAAAGTAAAATCTAGAAAAAGAGGGGTGGGTATTCACAAATATTTGCTTAAGCATCACTTAAACTAAATTAAATTAAAAGCTTTGCATAGCCATAGAGTAAGTCAATCAAACAATCAGAACCCGAAATCTACGGTAACACAAACAGAACTTTTTTTGGGGGGAGGGAGGGGAAAGAACTTAATATTCTTTAACCTTTTAGATAAAGAACTTTTATGACTAATGATATGGTGGTGAAATTGACTAGAAATGGTTTTCCCTGAAGAGTAATGGCACAATTGGTTTTAAATAATGTGAATGTTGCTTAATAAATGAGATACTTTAGCACCTTCTTAATACCAATTAAGATTCTGTCAGAGAAACTCCAGAGACCAATCCTTTTACATTTATAGGCTTTCTACTAAACATTAGAATGAGAAAGTTCATCTTCAGTGTTACACCTTTTACCCATATATAGAAAGAACTATCTTTGACATCCCTTTTATCTTTATTTATTATACTTTCAAAATATTTAACTGCAGCGGGGGACAAATACAAATTAAACAATTTCTAACTATTGAAAGTTAAAGTAAATATAAGGTTTGTTCTTGATTCAGCTTCCTGTCTTGATTAAGACTACTTGTGGTCCTTGCTTATCGCCCATAATTGTGACCAGCAACTCTCCAATTGTTAGATGATGCATCACAGTTGTTAAGCAAAGCATTAGGTGACTTTACAATTTTATTCTGCCTTTCTCTCTTATTACAAGCCAACTGCAAAGCATCCAAATGGTGATCATGTGACTGCAGGATGCTGCAATGGTTCTAAATGCAAGGATTGGCCACAAAGTTGTTTTTTTAAAACACTGTCATAATTTTGAATGGTCATTAAGCAAGGCAGCTGGTAAGTGAGAACTATCTGTACTGAAATCGTGATGAAAATTAGAGCTGTTTAAAAATTTCAAACTTTTCAGCAGCGTGAATGACCAAGGAACAATATTATGGGTTACAGTGTTTGGTGTGAGGGTTCATGTGATTTGTGCGGTTGCAGGAATGATGACATGATAATACTTACCTGCCCACCACTCACAATGATTCTTATAGATGCCTTTAATTTAATTCATTACTTTTTAGGCATCTAGAATTCTATCCCAGATATCAAATCTGGGATAGAATTAGGGACTGGAAGCTAAAACGTATGAAGAACGGTTGCAGGAACTGGTCATGGCTAATCTAGTAAAGAGAAGGGCCAGGGTTGACATGATAGCAGTATTCCAATATTTGATGAGCTGTCACAGAGAGAAGGGGGTCAACTTATTTTCCAAATTTTCCAAAGCACCTGAAGACCAGGAGCTTCATCACTGGAGGCTTTCAAGAAGTGACTAGACAGCCACTTGTCAGAAATGATATAGGGTCTCCTGATTGATCAGGGAGTTGGACGACCTCCAAGATGCTTTCCAACTCTGTTATTCTGTTAAAATAACTTTGTTAATAATTAATTAAATGCCTGTGCATTTAAATGCCCATATAGAAAATGAAGGGACTATCTGTGCATTTAGAGTCCTGAATTTTCTGCCTCTGGAAGAAGCAGGACTTGATATTGTTCATAGGTTGTCAATGTCATTTTTATTATCTCTAATGCCAACATCTCAAACTCAAGGCTCACGGGTCAGATCTACCCCACAGTGCAGTTAGATCTGGCTTGTGGGGCTGCCCTGGAAACGGCGAGGAGCCAGTCTCCAGGGCCTTAGCCCTGGCACAGTGTGGCTGTCTGCTCTCTCTGGGTGAGCAGACGGGGGCTGGTGATACCTGGCAGCAGCTGCAGCTTATTGGCCTCACCTCGCCCCATCTGGCCCTGCCTGTCTCCCCTTGCCCTGCCCAGCCTTAACAAACTGGTTGCAGTGGGTGGGATATGCCAAGTAACTTGCAGCAGTGGCAGTGTGCAGAAACAATCTCAGGAGGGTGGGGGCGTGGGCAAGCAGCAGAGGTTTTGAGCCATAACTACAGGGTGGAAGCTTTAGATTCAGTTCTTCTCTTGTCTTCTGGAGATAAAACTGTGTTAGGAGAGCTCTCCTACCATTTAAATGGGGGCAAGCCATTGTTGCCGCACTTGGGGATCCATGTGCCCATGCTGCTGAGGGAGAGCAAAGGGGGAAGGCACATGATCCAGCTTGTTGGATGTGCTGGGCGGCCACCTGCCTGACCCCTCCCAGTTGCAGCAGCCAGGGGCAAGTAAAGGACAAGTAAAGACAGACAGATGGTGGGGCTGCAGCGAGGGAGCCTAGTTGGTTGTTGTCACTGCCATGTCGTGGCCCCTGTCTGCTCATCCTCCACTGGCCAACCTCACCCTCCAACTCTGACTGTACATGTGGGACCAGTCTCTCACCTGCTGCTATGCATCTAACAGCCCCGGCACACAGGAAGGGCGAGGAGTTCCCATACCCAAGAGGCAGCCAGGACTCCTTTCCCTGCTTTGCCCTGCCCTGCCCTGTCGAGCCCAGCCCTGGAGCTGCCTAGGGCTATGGGCAGCACAAGGGACCATCAACACTAACTGGGAGCCTGGATCCACCTCTGGGTGGGTCCACACCTGGACTCCTCTCTGTCTCTGCTTGGTCCCTGGTGTTTCATTGGCCCTGCACCTCAGGGCACAGCTATTCTTCTTCATTGGCTCTCGTGTTGCCAGGCGCTCACCCATTCCAGGCCTCGGCTCCACATCTGGTGTGAGTGTTGTGTTCCCCTTTCTGGCCCTGCCATATAGTGGAGAGGATGACTCAGATCTTGGCTCCACCAATGCTTGGTTCATGCCACCCCACACTCCCATCTTCCTGCCTTCTTCCGGCCAGATTCCAACCGGCATTCAATGGGTGGGCCAGGCCCTCCCTTTCAGCCTCGCATCCAGGGGGTTGAAGGCTCCTCTGGTGGACAAGCCTTTGGTGCTTCCCTAGGCTTCCTCAGCTGGAAACATCTGGATCCCCCTCAGCCTTGTCTGCCCCCCCCCCCAGGTGCCCCTCAGCCATGCTTATCTGGCCCTTTGAGGGCAACCATAATGCTGATGCAGCCCTTAATGAACTGAGTTTGACACCCCTATTCTAGTGGGATACTATTCAAGAGGATGGGGTCATGACAGAGAAAGAATTATGTGGAATGGCCAATTTAAAAAAAATTCTTTCCTTTTTTTCATCCTTCTCTCCCTCCTTTCTCTCTCTAATGCATACACACACACACCCTGCACAAACACCATACAGAAAGGCTGATGGAAGATATAAGAATGGATTTTCTCCACATACAAATAATAGTCCTGATCTTTCTTCTTTTCTTTACTGCATATAAATAATAGTCTTGATTTATCTTCCTTTCTTTGCTGGCCATTGTCCAAATCTTCAAGTATCTTATTTTCTTCTGCTATTTCCACATCTTTTTTTCCTCTTTCTCAGCTTACTTTTCTATTAATATACATAAGACTTGATATTTCTACATTAAGTATCCCATCTTCCTTTTTCTTCCTTTTTCTGTTTAGCCATAGTTGGCTTTAGTTGTTATGGGAGGGAAACTATATCAATAATATTTCCTTAAAACAGCATATTAAATGAAATTCTCACTCACCCATACAGTTTTGGTTTTTTCCTGTTATTTGACTTTGTATAACAATTCTCAAGTTCTTTCTGTTTATAAATTAATTTGTATATTCTCAAAGATGTCCTTGACTCAAAAGAAACTGTATTCATCTGATTCAGATCAAATGAAGGCTCCAGTTGCCTTGCTCCTGCGTTTCTTTTAAGAATCTCATCAACCAAATGGCATTAAACAATCCACCAAAACTGTTAGTGGTCTACCACTGAATTTTGGAGATATTTTTAAAGGTGCATATTTCCATTTTATTTAATGTTCGTGCTTATGGATCGTGCTTATGTTATTAAATATATGACATGTTTGAGAAGTCCTTCTCTGTTCTGTTAAATAACTCATGCAGAAAAAAAAGTATTATTAATATTCTCCTGCCCCAAATAAAAGTTTTCCTGGAGTTTGGTATCTTAGAGTCAGAACAAGAGCATGTAGTCAGAATATCTATACGTGCAAATATCTATACGTGCATATATAGTGCAAATTGTAACTTTTGTGCACTATTAACTTTTGCTTTGGTTCACTTAAATTGACTTGGCAGTCCCATTCAATCAAACTATTCTGGATAGTTGCTATTATAGGTTTTGGAGACTGATAAAGTGTCAGGAAAGTATGGCAGTAAGTAAATTAGTGGCGCTAGGGAGCAGAATTTCCCATCTCTTTGCTCTCCCCTTTTGGTTTAATTTTTTAAAAAATATAAAATAGATGGGTATCATCATTAGAAACATGTTTAAGTTTGAAAAGAAAATCATTTGTAAAAATGGGAAAAAAATATATTTCTGAAGTTACAAACTCAGCATAGGGGTCTGTTATCAGCCCATGGTTCTGGGTATCCACTCTCAGCTTAAAGATGTGACATCAAAAAGATAAACCTTTACTTCAAGTACTAATACATTAGTGCGACGTGGATTTGTCACTGATCTGAACAAGGTTTTCTATTTAGAAAAAGCAGAGCACGCTTGTCATTCAGCCTCCCAGTGATCAACTTGTCATGACTATGAATTACGGCTGACCTGACCTGAAGTACATTCTTTTTTCGCAAGCACGTAAATTTCTGTCGAAGATCTGCTGACAATCACTGAAATTGTCTGCAGGGCTGCTTCACAGTTCAACACTTCTCCATTTAGTTAATGAATAAACATGGGGAAGTGTCAGGTTGCTTCCTTTGTTGTTTCAGTTATGTTTGAATTTGGTTACCCCAAACATATAGTCACATTACCTGCACTTTATTGTTTTATTTTATTTTGTTCTTATTTTTTTGCATTACATTTACCAATGGCAAGGCCTTGAATTCAAGGCCAATCATTCTGTTTGGCAGTGTAGATCCTTCCAGTACCTCTATTCCTGTTTACTTTTTTCATTATAATTCCTCTCATAATTTGGTTCACAGTTGTATATATCAGTATTTTTTTAAAAAAAAAATATATGTAAGAACATTTTAAAATATTTTTCTTCTTTTTTTTATCGCATTTGGCTCTCATACCCATCTGAGATACAGCCTGTTTTTAGCACTAGCACTAGCACTTAGACTTATATATAGCTTCATAGTGCTTTACAGCCCTATCTCTAAATGATTTACAGGGTCCTCACTTTATCGACTTTGGAAGGATGGAAGGCTGAGTCAATCTTGAGCCAGTCAGGATCAAACTGCGGGCAGTCGGCAAAATTAGCCTGCAGTACTGCATTCTTACCACTGTGCCACCAGGGCTCTTTTATAAATGATAAATCTGGTATCAAGCACAGGAAATCAGGAGTCAAGAAGGTTCAAATGAATACAGGCTTATTGCAACCCTAAGCTCTCTACAAGAATCTGAACTGCTAACAGTCTAAGCAAATTGGTGGTAAATAAGAGTCAACAGAATTCAAGGTGGGCTGGACTTAGATCTCTTGTGGGTGTGAAGGGACTCAAGACTGATGACATGCTTGACCAGGTTCAACTTGATCATCTCTTACATCTAGTTTGCTTTAAGTTAACTTAGAAGAAGTCAATTTATAAGCAAGATTTTTCTGTCTCATAAATGGAGCAAAACTCACTTAATACTTGCTTAGCAACAACTGAGCAACTGGACTCAGTTGTGATTTTAAGTCCAGAACTACTTGTACAGTCAATGCCGTTCATGTAAAATAAATTTAGTCTCCTTTCTTTCTTTTTTTTCCAAAAAAGCCTGCCCTTACTTGTTTTCCTCTGTTCTGTGTTCTGCTTACCCTTAAAAGGTTTAGTGTGGCAAGGCAAGCAGGCAGGCAGATAGGTAGCAGCAACTCAATGAAGAGGACAAAATATACACAGGACAAATTAACTTAGTCACTGTGTGTGGGCAGGCTTGATCAGATGAAGTGACCTTTCTTTCAGCTCTAGCATTAATCTTTCCATGAAAGAAGGCAGAATGGATGGGAAATCTTAAAACAGTTCTGCGAGATCAGAAACAAATGAGCAAGAACATTAATCCTTCTCATTAATCTTGTTCAGCAGGCCATATACAGGCATACCTTAGAGATATTGCACATTTGGTTCAGGACCACTCAGTATTACGAATATCACAATAAAGCCATTTGCATGAATTTTGGGGTTTCCCAGTGCGTATAAAGGTTATGTTCACATTATACTGCAGTCTATTAAGCATACAATAGCATTATGTTTAAAAACAACAAAAATGTAGATACCGTAATTAAAAAATACTGTAGAGCTAAAAAATGCAAATGATCATCTGAGCCTTCAGCAAATCATAATCTTTTTGCTGCTGGAGGGTCTTGTAAAAAATGCGCTTACAAAACACAATAAAGCGAAGCACAATAAAATGAGATATGCCTGTACTTTAAAACATTTTACAAAGTATATTTTTCTTTAAACATTTTAATAACTTTGCTAGCATCAAAAACATTGTTGATGCTGTAGTTCCTGCTTTACCAGGATCTGAATTCCATTACAGATTTCAGACAAGCTATCAAAGACCTACAGTATGCTCAGAAACTCTCACCATCTCTCTCTCTCTCTCTCTCTCTCTCTCTCTCTCTCTCTCTCTCTCTCTCTCTCTCTCTCTCTCTCTCTCTCTCTCTCGTGCGCACACACATACATGTAAAGTTCAGATTAAGAAGGATATGCAAGTCATTTGAAATATTGCATTAGATCTCTGACATTCCAGCTCAAAGAGAAAAAAGAATAATCCTTTTAGCTTTTTGTGAAGCTGAGCAGTCACTTTGTCTCAAAAACGTTCAAGGTAGTAGGCTGCAGGCATAAACCACGATGCTGTATTCACAAACAGAACTACACTTGCTGCCATCTTGAGCAGCTTGATTAAGGGCAACAGTCTTCTGTGCTTCATCCATTATAGTCACTCTTTCTTCTGGTATTATATCCCAGAGTTAAATGAAACCAGGACTCTCCAAGATAAAGAGATAGGAATCAGTGCTGCTGCTTGGACAGGTAAGAGCAAAAGTAAATGCAGCAGCACAGGCCAAATGCTGTTCATTATTGGGGGAAACTTGCTTAATCAGAAAGAATAACAGTATTCTTTTTTAGCTTTGTGTTTCTCAAACTTGGCAACATTAAGATGTGTGGATTTCAACTATCAAATTCCTCAGCCAGCCATGAATTTTGAGAGCTGAAGTCCACACATCTAAAAGTTGCCAGGTTTGAGAAATAGTTGTCCAGAGAGTCATTTTGGAATCCTGTAATTGATAATACAGCATGATTTATTAATGTACCCTTAAGTTTTGCTTTATTCTTATGACTTTTCTAGATATGGGTGCAGCTGCCACATTAAGGCAAACTGATTTCTCCCATCCTCTTTACCAGGAACTTGTATTATGTAGTGAGTTTCTTCCCACTGCAATTGTGGAGTATTACCAAGAATGCACTTTGTCCAGCAGTGACTTTTGCTGCTGAATGGGAAGGACTAGATTCTGTTGCATGGTATACTCTTCATGGTGATTTGAGGGACCACTGGATCACCCTGCCTCCTAGCTCCTGTAATCCCAGTGTGGTAGTGGATAACAGGACACAACAGGCCGAGTGTCTTCCCATCACAGAGTAGGGAAGATGCTTTTAATACAAAATTAAGAGGATGGGATAAGGCAGTCCCTGCTGACTGGAAAATGAGCAGTTACAGGACTTCTGATTTGCTGTCAGGCACCATTAATATTGAAAGAAGTTATCTATGCAGTCAGAAAGCATGGACAACAGAAAAGAAACTGGCTGTCTGGAAGAGTTCTTAATGTTATAAAGCTCTCTTTATTTGGAAAGAACTGATGGAAGCTATGGTAGCTTTGACATAGTTTAAGATCAGATTTTAAGATTATCATGCTAGAAATATGGTCTACACAGTAGTTGATGTTTTAAAATGACCCATGACCAAATTTGGTAAAACACAAATGAGAAGATTTTAAAGCTATATAGTCAACAATAAGACTACTCATTTGTTGAAAACGGCTGCCAAAAACTCGCTTTGTAGATTTATCCCACAGATATAATTCTAATAATAAAACAGCCAATGTATTACATGGCCACTTACAGTATATTAATGATGAATGAGTAAATCCTAATGACCCAAGAAGTAATTAAACATTTAAATCACACTAAATATGAAAAGCACTGGTATTAAATGGATCTTTTCTTTTTAGCAGCTTACTTTAACACCAATAAAATTGGATGTAATGCAGCAAGAACACCCCCATCTGTCTTTTTACAGTCTCTCTCTAGAATACACAGTAACATTTCCACAGCCACTAGTAAAAGTAATATAAAGCAATATTTCAGAAAGCTTTCCACAAGGAACATAGCAGTAGATTTCAGAGATTATGAACTCTAGTTTTCTGGATATAGATGATCATTGGGCATTCAGTTTAGGGACCTTCAAACTTGGGGTGCCCTTTATTACTGCTACTACCATTTCTTCTGATGGAATTGAAATGTGAAGAGGTTGTAGAGTGCCTTCAACCCATTTTGCTTCATCATTTTACATCTTTTCTACCAAGTTTTGGTCAGCGTGCTGTAAGGGCTAAATGGAGTCTGCCATCTTAGGGTTATTGATAGCTCAACAGAACAAGTGGAGTGCCAATGACTGTGATAAATTTATATACAGTACCTATAAAAATACTTTTCTCTCTTATTTTTTACATTTATTCATGATAGAAACAAATGATTCTAAATGTGTTCCTGAGTAGAGACTCAGTCGTTGTATAGTCTTCCCCAATCGGGTACCCTCCAGGTGTTTGATTTGCTGTAATTTTTCCATGTCATAGTAGTCATCTAACAATTTATTTTATACTATTTTTTTTAACAAATTTTCTTGGCATTTAAAGCAGATGCCTCATTTTATGATTTATGGATACAATTGTACCTGCTCTGCAATTGCAGGTTTTTTCACACTCTGCTCATGCATTTAATTTCTTTTTGCATTTTGCGTTCCTTTAAAATGTACTCATGCACAATTTATTTTAATTTTTCTTTGCTGTTACTTGTGTACCATGCCTTTAACTTTCATTTATTGGAAAGTATCTACTCCCCTTGCTCTTAGTTTCCAAATATAGTACACTTGTGAATAGCCTCAGATTCTCTATGGTTACCTCCCCTTGCCCACCAGGACAATTAGAGAGGTTCATTTTCAAGAACAGTTGTGTAGCTTGAAACTTCTAAATATAGCATGGCAAGACATAATACTAGGCATGTAATCTACTTGTTAGTTCTGATGACTAAAGTTGAGTGGGATAGGCCAGAGGCAATTGGCTAAAAATCTTGATGCATTCTAGTGGATCTGAAATATTCCATAATATTGTGAAGTCTTAGAATAAACAATTTTATTACCAAAATCTATAGTTCTTTAGGCATAATCTGTAGTCTAAATCAGGAGTCTCCAACCCCTGGTCTGCAGCCCAGAATCGGTCTGCAGCCATTGGGAACCAGGCCACATGAGTGCCAGGGGAGCACATGAGTGCATGCAGCTCCATTTGCACAAGCAGCGGGTGTGCATGCAAAGCCATCCTCCTACCCCCGCTGCTGCCCCCTCTGTAGTTGGCCTTGAGAAGCAGAAAGGTTGGGGACTGCTGGTCTAAATAAACTAACACAATAACTAATTAGATTTCTTGAACTGAGTATATTGTTCAAAAAAGGTGGACTTAAAGAACACAAAGTGAAAAAAGGAAATGAACAAAAAGAGTCTTGAAAAATGTGTATTTTGGCTAAATATTTATTCTTCTTTTATATGACTAGAGTTCCATGACCAAGATTGATTGATTATGTGCCATTAAGTCATTGTCAACTCTTAGCGGCAAATGGATTTTTACCATTATAGGACAATACACAAGTAATTAATAATACAAAGTATAAAGTGATGAACCACACAAAGTGTATCACATAATACATGATGTTAAAATTAATACTGGTAGCAAGAGGATGGTGCATTGCTGCATGTTTATCTGACAACGTTGTATGATCATGTGCCTCTTATGTGGCCCAGTGATCCAGAAAAAACAAGGAAAGAAAGAAAGAAAATTTAAAGAAACATCTAATTGGTAATACTGTATCTCCAATTTTCTAAGAGCTTCTAAATGTTACTTGTATCCCCACATATGTTTTCCCTGTTTAATTTGCATCCCCAACTTCACAAATGGGGCAAATAAAATAGGGACAAGGACACTGATATAGCATTACTTGGAACTGGGCATCAGAGGTGTTCCATATGGCAATACATTAGCAGAACATCAGCCAGTGATATCTCCAGACTGTTTTCAAAGGTAGCCTCCATAAAACACATTGCAGTAATTTAATAAGACATTTCTCAGCATGTGAATTACACTTGAGAGATATCTTTGCCAAGGTAGGTTAATTGGTTTATCAGCCTGAACTGATAAAACTCTCCATTTGTAATCATGATTTTGCCTTGACTTTTTATTTACTATCACTATTACCACTGCAGAATGCTTTAGCCATACATTTTACTAGTTATTTCTTCTCAGTTTTAAAAATGTTATTTCTGAAAATTACTTACTTTATATTCCTTTAATAACTCCAACTCACTTGCAAAACCAACTGCAGTATAAACTATCATAAAATATTATAAAGACTAACAATGGTCAAACACTGAAAATTAAAACAATAGGCACTGTTATAACATCAAAAGACATATAAATGAATGAATGAAATGAAAGAATGAAAATAAAGGTTTGGGTGAATATTTAATCTCAAAATATCTTTTTAAAATTATGTTTTATGTTAAAGATGGTTTCTATTATTTTGTTCCTGTGCAAGAGCTTTATAGGTTATGGATAGCGTTCAGTAGCTGGAGATCAAACTTAATATTATTTTAGAGGGCAAGGTCACAGATAGTCAGATTGACGTGGTGGTTAAACCATCAGACTAGAAACCAAGAGGCTGTGAGTTCTAGTCTCCTTTATGCACAAAAAAGAGCTGGGTGACCTTGGGTCAATCACTTTCTCTCTCTCAGTCCTAGGAAGTAGACAATGGCAAATCACTTCTGAAACCTTGCCAGGAAAACTCACCAGGAGTCAAGAATGTCTTGAAGACACTCTCCCCCCACCCGGCCGGCAATAATGACAAGTGGCCATGCCATGTAATAGATATGGTGGAAAGGGTGTGTGTGTGTCTTTCATTTTCAGATCACGTATATATATCATCTAAAATAATCCTTTGGATTTACATAGTGTCACCACAAGACTTTTTAAAAATATTATTTATTATTTTATCATAAAGTAAAATACAAAACAGAAAAGCAAACAAAATGAAACAAAAGTATACGTTCAAGCCTAACAACAACAAAATAGGAAAAAAAATAGCGCACAAGAAAAAAGGAAAAAAATGATAACAAAGACTTTTGATGAAATTTCATCAGTCAAAAACTGGCCAACTGGAGCAGGTGGTGATGGTGACAGTGGTGCATGCGTGGGGATGTAGGAATGTGTTTATACACTTACAACACATCAACTGAATGTGTCTGAAATGTGAATTTTAAATATAAACTGCTTTCATGTTCAAAATAAAAAAGATATCGATGTTCCATTTGTGAATTGTTTTTAAAAACCCATTCCATAATACCATACATTGTTTTTTTTTAAACAAAGTAATGCCACAAGGTGGCAGCAGAAAATTATTTTTGCAAGAATTTCCAAATGAAGTATAAGTAATGCCTCAGCTCTTGCACTTCACAAATCTTCTGAGTCTCCTCTATGATATGAAACAGGGTAAAGCCCCCCCCCCACAACTCATGCTATACTTTTTTTCCAAGGCCCTGTGCGTTTGGAGAATGGTTTCATCGTTCATTGTTAAATCATGAATCTGTGGTCAGCAGTTAAAGATTTTGTTAGGTTGTAATTGTTTGAAAATGGGATGAGAGAAACCAAGCTTAATTTTTGGGCATGCATTTAAGTACTATCCTGGCCACTCCTTGTTTGTTTTCTAAATGCCTTTACAAAAAAATAAGATTGGCCTTTGAGAATATGCAAGAGGTAAGAACTGGATCAAAGGCAGTACTGCATACCCAGGAGCCAGTCAGCAATGGCTGCCAAAGCCACAGAGCCAGTGTTACATGCATAGAGCAAATCTCTTCATCTCAAAGACTGAAATGGAAAGGAGGTAAAGGCTGCAGCACCACAAGGCAAAATCTGTTATTGTGGAATGAACACATCTTCCTTAAAATGGTTGTGTTCTGCAACCAAAAGAAGGAATTAAGTTAAAAAAACAAAACAAAAAATAAATGCTTTTGAGTTTTCTAATGGTTTTTAAAAATAATTTTATGTATATACTCTAAATTTTAAAAAATGCAGAGTTTGAGGGCTTTTGGCAATCTTAGAAAAGTCAACTAAATATAAATATATAGCTCTTACTATTTAAAATGTAGCACTTCAAAATGCTTTTAAAACATCTTAGCATATGTAGGGTATTTTGAAAAACACAGTCATTGTCTATTGTAAGCCCTGTTATTTATAAAAAGCTATAAAGAGAATCACAGTTTACATTTACAGAACCTTCTCCTCTTTTTAAAAGTTTATTTTCCAAATGCAACAAAGACAATGCCAAAAAGCTAGCAATATTGGCAGGCTCGGTCCTAAAAAGATTGAGCAGTGTTCAGTAATACAGGTAGAATGTCCTTCAGTTCTAGCCATCAGTGAGAGCCTGTAAAATTAAGACTTATCTGTCTGGCTGTTATTCATCTTACTTTTACCCTGAATGAATTGCTATCTGCTTAATATCTGTGCAGCTGCTACATCAAAGGTATGACAAAACTTTACCCAAGTGTTATGATGGAACAGGGTGGAATAGTAGAGTAATAGAACTTGGGGTTGACATAAAAGGTTTGGTATAGTAGAGAATCAAATTTAAATAAAATTTGAAGAACACGAAGACAATAAAACTTGGTTTCAGATGCGGAAAGAACCATGTCTCGTCTCTTGATTTTCAGGCAGTAATGCTGATTGGGCCCAGAGGGACAGTTGAAAGGATCATGAGGGTGACAGTGAAGAGGAATGATTCAATCAAAGGAAAGGGACCACTCAACCCATCTTCTTCAAAAGTAGATACTATTACTATTTCTCATGTGTACTGAATGTGTTGATATTAGAGTTCACATTTTTAAAAATTTGATGGGGCAAGGAATCAAGCAGGCATACTGGCATCCTAAGAGTCACATTGGACATTAATTTTTCCTGTGTAAATGCCTGTCACTGAATACTTAACACTGGATTATAAAATATTTCTAAAAAAAGCATTCACATACTGTATATCTGGAGATGTTTCCCAAAATCTGATTTAATCTGATCTATCCCATTAGCTTTTGTTGTTGCTGTTCCGAACAATTTTGATGTTAAAGAATGAGCTCTGTAAGTAGCAGGAATGCTTTTTACATACATTTCCACATAATTTAGGCCTGTGATATAGTCTGGCTTAAAGTAACAAAGAGAAGGAAGAGCAGAAAAAGGGTTTATCTAGAGAACTTTCCAGCTGATACCAACACAGTTTTAAACCATGATGCTCAAATGGTTTCTTTTTGCTTTCTTTCTTTCTGCTCAACTGCTCAACTTTCTGCTAAATAATCATCCATTATGTTCAAAGGACTACCAGGCTGTGTATATAATTGAGGGCTCACACTGCTTTGGACTACAATTCTCATAATAAACCAAGCAAAGCATCAAAGAGACATTTATTATTTTTTTAAACAATAAAATATTTTAGGTTTAGCCCCAGATTTTATTTAGGATATACTCAGCAGTCTGTAATTGTTAATCACTGGCCATTAACAATTAAGTTAACTAAATTAAAGGGAATTTCGCAGAGATATGACAGTATCTTGACTTGTATATCTGATTGAAAGCATTCAGTCCTACTAGTAAACTAATATGATAAATTTTTAAATTGGCTAATCCAGAGCCTTGCCTGGAAATAAAAGGACAATCATAAACTTGTAGAACTTACCCTAACAAAATAAAAAGAACAATTTATTTTATGCTTCTATCTTGTGTTAAACATTTCAGCAATTTAAAATCGGGGGGGGGGGGATTAAAAACATTTCAGCAATTTAAGATTTCCTGAACATACTTGCTGCCTTGCCTAGACTTTCTTCACATTGACCTGAATCAGGATCATCAGAGAAACCTAAATTTATTTGGTTTTACTGTTACTGTAGGATAACTTTCCCATTCAGTGCATTTCTAGCCCAATTATTAAAAATCCAACCAATTTTTTTGGTTGATTGATTCTTAGGATAGGAAGGCACTTAGAGTAATAGGTTTACTTATATCTGGCCATTCCAATAAGCACAGAAGATGGGGGGAGCCTTTGGTATCCCAGTGATAAAAAGAGCCATACAGTTCTTTGAAGGCAGAGTAATATTGCTTTCCCAAAAACTTTTTTGCTGCACAGTCAAGAGCATTTTTCAGGGTGACTATTGTTTTAGAAAGTGTTACCCAAATGCCATGAACTTATGAGAGTGCTGAAGTATTTGAATTCTAACTCAAAATACCATGTGTTTCATTTTGTACCTTATTTGTAGTCATACATTTTTATTAGATAGATGAGGGAATTAGCACTTGCTAGCAAACTGTAAATTAGGGATTTCAAAATGAGATCAGTGTAAGCAATTAATTCAGTGCAACTCTTCAGAATAAATCTGTTTACACTCTGAAGTACTCAGGTGCAACCCCTAAAGTCAGCAATGCACATTTTGTTTGTACCATATGATTTCTAAAATGGTATTTACCAAAAAAGGTGGTGATGTGATTTGTGCCCAGTGAATTAAAATGTATGCACCTATAGATGAACAACATTAACTGCTATGGAATTTGAATCTCTACAATCTCATAATGATTGTACGGACTTCCAAACCTCACTCTACATCAGCCCCTTTGTTGCTGCTAATAAACATTTTAAAAAAAATCTAAACTACTAAACTATCACAGTAATTAAACAAAACTCTAAACTGTTTGTTTTGTTCAAACAAATGAATTAATATTTATATTTAATATCACTATGGGCATTTTAAAAAGTTTATTCTTAGAGATCATTGGTTGCTTATGTAATACTAGAATAATAATACCATGAGAGTGAAGAAGTTCTTAAGGTCCAAACTCAGTGGAGGAAATACCATCCAGGCAATTAATACGAGTCATTGGCTCAGTGGTTAAAGACACTGAGGTTGTCAACTGGAAAACTGACAGCCCAGGTTTGAGCACTAGCACTAGCACCATGTAATGTGGAGAGGTCTCGTTACTTGCCCCAGCTTCTGTCAGCCTAGCAGTTTGAAAATATACAAATGTGAGTAGATAAATAGATACCACTTTGGTGGGGAGGTAACAGCATTTTGTGTGTCTTGGTGTATAGTCATGCTGGCTACATGACCATGGAAGTGTCTTCAGACAATGCTGGCTTCCTTGACTTAGAAGCGGAAATCAGCACCACCCTCTAGAGTTGGACATGACTGGACGGGGAAACTTTACCTTTTTAATTCCAGTCATTAAGATACACAGCTGGAAGTGGACTAGTTCCAAGCAGAACTAAAAGCCCTGGATAAGAAGACCAGAAAAATAATAACAATGAATCATGCAATGAATCATCTACATAATGATGTTGGCAAGACTGTATTTACCAAGAAGCATAGCTGGGTGTGGAATGTTGCAGCTATACTGGGCAGTTGGAAGGAAAAAAAGGGTATTGGAAAACGGGCATTGGAAAAATATCTGAAGAACAGTGAAGAAATATACTGAAGCTAGTACTCCATGATATGTTTGCTGCCTTGGATTATTTGTAAAAATAATAAAGATGGCATACAAACAAATAAATACATAAAAATAAAGAATAAAAATACCATTTGCCTGTAAGGAAAAACTGAAGTCATCACAAAATAGTAGAAAATGAAGAAGCTAAAGTGCTATGGAATATAAGCATCATATAAGTTAACACTCAGACTTAACAATTGCCAGTAAGAAAGGCAAAACAGTCTATGTACAGTAGTTGATATTACAGTACCTGGAGACAATAGAAATAGAAGAGAAAGAACTGGAGAAAATTACACAATATAAAGACTTGCAAATAGAAATAAAAATAGAAAGACTGTAGCAAATCAAATCAAAGATAGTACCAATAGTAATATATGACTTGGGTGCAATCACAAAACATATGGAGCCTCACTTGAATACTATTGGATTAGAAAATCACCATCAGTCAATTGCAAAAGGCAGCTTTAGTTGCTTACATCCTGCAATGATACCTTTAACACCATCAAACATCATCTGCCTATCCTTGGTCCTTGGGAAGGGCTCCATATGACTGACTGAGAGACCAACCGTAATAATAATACATTTCTATAGGGTGACCTGATAAATATCTTTACATCATCTTAGTTTATTAATTTCAATTATACATAGTTATTGGACATAGAATAGAGCATAATCTAGAACAGTTGTGAACTATATGGAATGGTACCGTAGAAACTAAGAATATTGAAAGGATATTGAAAATATCTTCAAACTGGGTCAATAGGAAACTAAAAATATAGGCAACATAATTCAATGTATGCTATTTAAAAAAAACAGCTTTAGAAATATGCTAATTGTATATAATTTTTAATTATAGGTATTGTGAACAGCTTAATGAAACTTTGAATATAAAAAGCAAACAAACAATTAAAATCAAAACAGACAAATCCCATGAAAAGGTTTATTACTTAAGGAGTTGCAGTGTAGTTTCTTTTGAATTTCTTTTGTGGCTTGAATCTACATTAACAATACAGTGTGGCCAAGGTTGATGATATTGGTATATACTATTTTTTTCAATCCAGCTTGTTTGGCCGGGTACATTTTTTGATTTCCAAAAGCCATATAGAGAGATTTCTATACAGTACAAACCTGGGAAAGATTTTTCTGAAAAGAAAAATAGGACAGTCACGTACAGCTTTTGATCATTTCATAATTAAGAGAAGTGCCTCTCTCTCTCTCTCTCTCTCTCTCTCTCTCTCTCTCTCTCAAATATTCCCTTCTCACTTTTATGTGTTATAAGTGTTTTCCTCAGTCTTAGGTCCAGTCAGAGGCCTGGGAGTTTGAGGGTTCTGCACAGTATCTTAGCTTAGGAGTCACAGCTCCAGGTGCTTCTACCATCATCAGGATCACTTTGGCCTTTACCCTCCATGACCTTTCTAGTTTGTCCTTCAGGCCCTGGTATTTTTCCAGCTTCTCACAATCTTTCTCCCTGGTATTGCTGTCACTTGGCACTGCTACATCTATCACCTTGAGTCTTGGCTGACTGCTCTATCCCCTCTCATTAGGTACAGTGTTGTAGTAGCATTCCATCAATTTTAGGTTATCTTGTCTTGTTCTTGTATGGCTTTTCCAGTAGTTCATTTATCATCAGATTGTCCTGGTTCCCCAACATCTGACATGGACCTTGTTAATGTGGGAAATTTCTGAGCTGGTATGACTCTCTTAGTGTTAGTCTCATATTTGAGGTAGGCAGGCGAAGTGTTAAGGGCTCTGTGTCCAAGGTTATCCACTGGTAAGGTAAGGAAGGTGTCTGCTGGGATTTGAACCCCAGTTTGTTATGTCAAAGATGGCATTCTAACTACTATGCTATCCAGTCACTATATATTTTTTCCATTGCACTCAATCAAAATGGTAAAATAAATGCAAAGTACATTTTTAGCTGAATATTATTCACAATTATTGGAATATTTAATTCCAGGACTCAGATACATGATTATTTTGCTGTGGTGGTAGAGAAGGGAGACTTTGGACATATTAAACAATTCTGGAATATTGCATAAACATATAATAATTTTGGGGTTACTGTCATTAATATTTAATCCAAACCTTGAGTGAAGTACTGATGAATTTTATTCTTGACATTTGTTGAGAAAATAATAAAACTTGTACTGGCCAAGGGCAATATCAGAAAAGACAACACATGCTTACTTAAATATTAACCCATAAAGGTATGTAATATAGGGTATTTTCTGCTTTTGCATTTCCCACTGTCAACATAAACATGTTTGAAAACTGCAGCTTATTAAAAGAAAGAAACCATCAATCTAGCTATGCAGCTTCTCTTTTTTGATTCAGAAATGTGCAGCCACAATACAATCTTTTTGTGAAATTTCACTGATCTTTTCTCATTCAAGAAGAAATTCCTAACCTTTGTATGGTAGAATGTTCACAATAGACATATACAATTTTGTAAACACTTAACAAGCACACTAGCTATACGAGGACCACATTAGAGAAGAGAAAGAAATTTGCATTTATAATTGTTCTGATCTAATTCAAGCTGCTACAAAAGAAAGTAATTTTTATTAATTCTTCTATCACGTGAACCTCTCATGTTTTCCCCAAAGAATAGATAAATATTTTCCCTATACTGAAGGAGGAAAAACAGATTCACAAACCTTTTCTCATGCCAATCTATTGCTGGAAGCTTATATTGCATCTTCCATACGTCTGTGACTGATGCCATTGGCCTCCTAAATTTGAAACTATAAGCTTATTGGGGCAAATAACAATTTCACTCAACTAACAGAGCAGGGCAAGAAAAGCAAAAGTCATGCAGTTGACCAAGTTCGTCCTTATGTTATTATGTGGTGAAAATAACTATATCCAATTAAGGAATTTTTTTTAAAAAAGCCAAAATAAATAGTTCTGGTTTTTAAGAAATGAGCATCTTTCAAATAAGCTACTAAACAGGTTACATTTTTGATAGCCAAAAAATGCAAAAATGAATAGGCACTCTAAACAGTAATTGATAGGGTGCAGCTTGAGAGTGCAGGAGAAATAAATTCACAGGAAGGGATGGTTTCCTGAAGAACAAAACTGATAATGTGCCAGGAAACCTCTGGTTCTTCCAAATACATGCTCAATGTACCTTGTTTGAAAGCAAAGATTTGACAGCAGGCAATCTGAACTAGCAGATGTGCTTACAATTTGGAATCGGCTGTCACATTCAGTATTTGTGTTCAAGAAACTTTTAAAAATGAGGATGGTGAAGGAAACAATTGTTTCTGGTTGGGGTTGGGAAGGAAGTCACCTAACCTTGCTCCATCTGCTTCCCTGAGCTCTTGGCTAACATGTCCTCAGGAAGATATGCTGGCCAAGAACTGAGATCAATAGCTATCAAAGCATGACAAAACTCTATTTAGTAACAGGGCTCTACATTTGTAGCAGATTTTTCCCGGATCTAAATTTATTTTGCTTAAGGTCCTGTGCAGGTGTAATGTGCCACTGGTGGCATCTTGATATTATATAACTCAGTGAATATTTTCCTTATTTTATTTAATACTGGCTAATAATTACACTTTAAATAGTGGCAATGTGAAGATTAAGAAAAATGGTACCTCTAGCCAAACTGAATAAAGGTGTATCTCATGGATAAAACAAAACAAAACAAAAACACTTGGAGTGATATTTTGTATTCAATAGATTATAAATTTCAACACAAACCCCATTATTAGAATTATATATGTCTTGTTAGCCGGGCAAATATACTGTCCAAATATCCCAGATGTGCTGAAGAAACATGTTGCTGGTGGAGTCTTAGCCCTAGTAAAGATCTGTTGAGAAAATGGATGAAATGATGAGACAGAGACTGTATTTTTTTGGTCCCATGCTGTGTTCCACTCACCTAAGATTCATGAGGATGACTTTTGGTAATAGAAAATGGATTATGTGCATTTGAGGCTAGATCAATGCTATCTATGTGCTTTTTGACCCCTTTGAACAAAACTTAAAAGGTTATTGATGAGTGGCTTACCTTCAGAGAAATAATATTTTCAAGAAGATATATGTGTGTATGTGAGTTCTTATTCAGCTCTTATAATTTGTTATTTTGTTGTTTCTGCTGGTTTTTAATCCTACATTCACCACCCAGAGTTCCAATTATGACATGGTTGACTATATATATTACTATTACAATGATATATTATTAATAATATTATTAATAATCAATGGAATTAGTGCAGAACACTTTACAACCTTTAGACACCTGGTACATTTTGTAACTATTTAATAGCTCTTTTTTTTTAAAAAAAGCCATGTCTCTTTTAATTTTAGTTTTTATTTATACTTTTATACTATGGTACATTTTTTAATTCTAAATCCCCCAGAATCACTTAACTGAGATGGGCAGTGTAGAAATGTGTTAAATAAATAAATACATACATACATAAAATGTTTTTCATTAGAATATCAATTATTCCATATTTGAGTTTTTCAAGAATTTATGTATAGATACTACTGGTATCTTTTGAATTGCTCTATTTCAACTATTTTAATTTGCAATGAATGCAAATTAAATTAAACCCTTGTCACAACTATCTATCTTACTTTTCCAAATGCCAATCACAACCAGAATTTCTGGATGTTTATGCTATATTTTCCATTGTGATTTTTCATAGTGATTTGCTAGCATCTCTGTAATTTTCTGAACTTTAAAACATCTTTTCTTTTTCAAACAGTTCCAATAGTTCTTTAGATGTTTTCTTGAGAGAAATGAATAATTAATTTCTGGATTAATGATTTTACTGAAATGTGATTTTATATATGCTTGTATTCTTATTTTGACAGTGTTTGTACTGCTTCGTTGTTTTCCTTAATTGGTCAAGACATTTGTTTTCTAAATGAAGCTTTCTTGCCTTTAATAGCACGTTGAATAAGCTATAATATGTGGCATTTCATATTGCAGCCAGATTGCATAAATTTGCAATTTGACCACATCCATGGCAGTACATATGAGAAAATTGTTGTCCTTGTGTCATAGAGTATAACGTGTATACGCATTTAAACTTTGAAATGCTGTACAGGAAACCCTCATTTCATGACCACAATTGGCAATGGTCAATGGCAAGTCATTAAACAAAAAAATAACTAAGTGTAATTGTCACTTTCCTTTGCTGACCTGACCTGTGAAGATCATAAATGTGAGGACTGGTCACAAAGTTATTTTTTTTCATCACCACTGTAACTGCTAATGATTGATAAATGAGGCAGTCACTATAGGAGGCCTGTCTGTATTTCAGTTTAACAAAAGCAGTTTGGGTGTTAGGGGTTCCTGGAACTTCACTAGTATTCTGTTGTCTGATGAGCTTTTCTCTTGTCATTTTCAGAGACTTTTCGGGAAGAAAGGGAAATGTTTTTCTACTTATGTGAAAAGTGTTGATTTTTGCTTTGAAGGGAGAAAAAACCCTAAAGTCTATGATGGTAGCTGGAAGCTTGTAGAAAAGTTGTACACCTTCACTTCCTTGCAATAGGAAGAACATTTGAAGGCAAGCTAATTTGATGTATAATTGCCTGCAGGTGCTTTCTTACATGACAATATTGTTTTTGAAAACTAAGGCACTTGTCTTATCACATATTAAAAGTGTCTACTATAAATATAAATATAAATGTTACAGGTCTAATACCTGTAAAGAAGAAAAGTTGAGCATGATGATTGTGTTAATCAAAGCCAAGCATACTGTGGAGCTTTAAGTGATGTTCATTTACATTAATAAATAAGAACAACCTATTGTTCTTAATTAAGATGGATGATTATGTATGCCTAAAGTGATTCATACGTGCAACTGCAGATGAGAGAGAGAAATATATTTTTCAGATCATTTGCTGTTTGTTACAGAGAGTGTTGGAAGTCATGAGAAGATGTTCCTGTAAAGCAGAGCATAATGCAAGATACAATGTAGCAATTTTTCTCCTAGCCATAATTCTCATTGCATCCCAGAATTTCTTCTCAATGGAAACAATGCCTAGGAAATAATTTGTCAGATACTTTCAATTAATTTCGGTACCTGCTTTTGCTGTTTGTGCCTGGAGCTCTGGCGGTATGGAGCCTATTTCAACAAGTATTAAAACAAGTATTACTTGTTTATTACACAGTTTTTTTCTGGGTGCTATTTATGGTACTTAGAATTTTGTTATATTGTTTTTATTCTGTTTTTAAGCATTGTTGGCTGTCCAGTCA
This sequence comes from Oxyrhabdium leporinum, assembly GCA_032468155.1. NCBI lineage: Eukaryota > Metazoa > Chordata > Lepidosauria > Squamata > Cyclocoridae > Oxyrhabdium > Oxyrhabdium leporinum. The sequence continues at coordinate 174,543 of JANHFL010010164.1, read as the reverse complement.
TATAACTGAGGCGGGTGACCATACACATTCAATTAATCAATTAAATAATTAATAAATAATAAATAATAAATACATCCATATATTTTTATTCTGCTTTCTGTCCAGCACTTCAACACTTCTTATGGAGCATTCCCTTTCTACTTTTTTTTCTACAAAAAAGCAAACTTGTGAGATAGGTTGGCCTGAACAATAGTAACTGATCCAAAGTCACCCATTAAGTTTCTACCAGGTGGGCTTAAATACTGTCTCCTTAGTTCTATAAATATTACTAATGTTGGTGGGAAAATAAGCTTCTGTTTAGAGTTGCCTATAAAAAAATCTCCATTGGCAAAATTTAATGTCTATACAACATGAGAAATGGGCAGAACAGGTTGATTGTAGTAATCTTGCATTTCAAGCAGTGGAATTGAGTTATTGTTTTGTGGCTTGTCACTGAGTTGCTATTTTCCAGACTTTTCCAGGCAAGTCATTGTGCATTTGTGGATGCACACTTGTCACTCTTCCTGGGTAATAACTGTTTTATTTTAAATATTTGCTATAAAGTCAAAGTCAGTGAAGGATAGATGCACTTAGAATTCATGCTTTGCATGTGTCTTATTCCTTCTCCTTGCTGCCTTCCTTTTCTGCTTCCTGTTGGTTGGTGAACATCAGCACTATGGATTCTTTTCATGTAACTCTCTGAAACAATGCATTTTTGCAAATTATATAGACCATATCTTCAACCAGGATTTGCATTATTTTCCAGCATTATATTTCCCTTAAATCTTTTCTTATATAATTGAATTTAATATGAATTTACCAATGTCCACAGATTTCTACTTAAATGGCTAAAAATGCAATAAAAATGTGAAAGATAGAAAGACTAACAAATTTATCAAGCAGAGGGTTTTGATTCCCTTAAATCATAGTTTTGATTTTACTAGTAACTTAGAGTTGCTGTTTATATTTAAGAGCTTAAAAATAACCGTGTACATGCAAAATGTTCTTCTTTTTTTTCTTTTTACCAAGAATAGTTATAGTTGCTGAATTTAGCCTGCTCTTTTAATTTAGATGTTCCTTCAGTTCATTTTTTTTTTAAATATAAGGATTTACTAAATCATAAATGGGTTGGAAAGAACTTGCAGTTTAAAACACATACATGCATGCAGAAGAAGGAAACCAAAGCTGCCTGATTAATCTGTCTCCCACAGTGATGCATTTAAGCACATCATGGGGCTCCTATGAGGTTTCTATAATGATATGGATGATGCTTCATCAAGATTTTGTCCCATACAATCCCAGGATGATTGTAAACCCACAGCTATCTGGCTCATGATGAATACACAAGTCCTTTCCTTTGGGGAGAAAACAGTATTGTTATGCAGCTGGCTTACCCATATGTCTCTGGGTTTTAATGATAACTAGAAAGCCAGTCTGAAGCACTTCTTAATTCTGAAGAAAAGGTTTCTCGTCCTGCTCTCCCATACTAGGTTTACTGTGGTTCCACCATTAACACATAGATTCTGGTTGTTTGCATTGTTTAATAGTTTCAAAACTATGCTGAAGAAGTGCCTAAGGGTTTGTTTATTTTTTAATGTGAGATACAAAAAAAATGTTAGACGGGCAAGACTATCCTCTTTGCAACATCTGAACCTCATCTTGCCCTCAGTCTTACGTAGATTCTTTGCTTCTTCTGAATCATGCACAGCATGTTGTCATATTCTAATTATCAGAATGCTTATCCTTTTAATGGCTCTTTAACAAATATTGAGTTGTTTGAAACAAAATGATTTTTAAAAATGAGGCATTTTTCCTGCTTAGCAGGGTGAATGCTATATTTGGATTGCAAAGCCGATTTGTGTATTACAAGAACTGCTATATAGCAGGTTTACTATTAATCCTTAGGAATAAGTATTTAATACCTACTTTGTCTCTTTAAAATATATATTTTAGATTGTAATCTGAAAATCCTTTGGTATTTCAAATCCCATAATTACCTGGTGGATTAGTCTCAATTCAGTTCAACTCTCTTATCTTTCAATAATCTTTAATTTGTTTTATAATTAGGGAAAGGTAGAGGTACTATGATGCTACTTACAAATGGTAAGTATTTTATTTTTCACATTATCTGTTAAAAATTTAGATTATCCAGATCTTGTGAGCTAATAAGTCACTTCACAACCTTTTTTTATTTTATTTTAAGAAAATAATTCAGATTCAGGCTGACGCAACACAGAATCCCATGAATCTCCTTGCCAGGCATGTTCTGAATTGATGACCCGCAAACCATTGCAGCATCTGTTTTGCCAGTTTGTGCAACATACATTGTGACTGATGTGCATTGGAAGAGAAAATGAGAAGTGCAGGGTCAGGGTGGGGTGGGGGAGAAGGAATGTTTTCAGATTACATCTTAAGTAATTAATTAACATTGCATTCTTGTATAAATGTACACACAAAAAAGCCAAAGTGTGGTGAGCAGAATTTACAGTCAAGTAGGTTACTATTGCTTTGCATTCTTGTTGCATCATAAGGACAAGGAAATCAAGAGAGCAGAATGTGAGACTAAAATTCTCACATATCCCTAGGAAAATGACACTGTGGATAGTGATCTTCATTTTGATCAAAACTAATTTCTTTAGAGATGATATCTATTATTGCTTCTTTTGTAGTCAAGGGGGTGACTAAGAGAAGAACAGAAAGTAAGAACTTGTTCATTTATTCAATTTTATAAAGGAAGTTCTTCCATTTAAATTCCATCTATAGCTAAAAAGAGCAAAGCTGTAAAATTTATAACATGTCTTAGCTATGCTAAGCCCAAGGAAGATGCTATGAAAATGCAAAGACATTCTCTTTACAGTCTGTCCAAAGAAGTTACATAGGTGCTTATAGTCTCTTGAAAACTTTACTGCAGCTTGAGCTTTGCACTGTTCAGGCAATTTAGATGTGAATTCATTAAAGAAAGGTCTTGGCAGAAGAGAGGTTAATGCGATCTGATACTTATGTCAGAATGACCAAAAATGTATGGTGATCTCATACCATAAATTCTACCCTTTTCGTATATGTGTGCATCATAATGATGCAGGTACAAAAGGAATTGATTTTGTATAGCACTCGAACAATGTTGAGTTCATCATTTGCCCTCCTGCAGATGTCTTTGCTAGGAAATAGTGTAACTCTGAGTTGGGAGCAATGAGCTTTGCAAATCGTATATAGGATTATATGTCTACAGGTGTACACATACAAAAGCCTCTTTCCTCCAGGCTTTTGCAGTTATACCCAGACATTGTGTGACAAAATAACAGTAGAGGGAAAACAGAAAATATGAATTTTTATCTGAGAAATGCAAAGTGCTTGCCACCAGATTTTACCTTCAGAAAATGTAATTACATTGCAATAACCTTCATGCAACCCTGTCCTCATTTATCTGAGAAATCCAAATCAAAATCAGCATACCATTTTTTTTCACAATATGTAAAGCTCTGGTTTTCATTGGTAACTCTTTAGTTAGCAAACCAATTTTTTTATTAAAGGCTCCACAACAATCTGAAATAGAAAAATCTAAATTGATTATAGCAATGATGTCACATCAAGAACAACCAGCGGTTCAAAAAAGTAAAGACATTACCATCAGGCTAAGGGAGAGGAGACAAATGTGACCAAAAGGCAGGCTAAGGTTCAGATGACTAAGTACAGTAATTTGGCTCCAGCTTGACTGTGAACATAGTGACATTCTCTGGTGAGTGTATTCTCACATCCCTATAACTATGATGCAGACATATTACAGGAACAGGAAGGAGATTGTCATTAGCACAATCTAGCATGATTCACAGATGAGGTGATCATTCATGATGTGTCCTGCACCTGGGGTTTACTCAGCCCCAGATGGCTAATTCAGGTTGCTGCCTTTGTGCCAGTTGCTAACACTGCTCTCAATGACAATTTTGGCTTGGAGTGCAGGAAAGCCTGGACACTGGGCTTCCACAGAGATGTCTGCACTCAATACCCGAGTGATTCTTTCCAAAGTACTGTATTAACACAGCCTCTTATATGTGGGGACTATTTTCAAGGAAATGTAGACCCACAAAACCCAGCACTAGGTCTCTTGAGAAAGGATTATCCTTTGCTTCTTAGGATCGGTTTAAACCAGGAAGGAAAGCTGGGTTCTGCAAGCTGTGTGTTATTGTTTCTATCACCAATGTGTGGGATATCCCTTTCCACTAATTCTTTTACCTAGAGGTTTTATGTAGTTACACTTTTCACTATTTTTAATATGGGGGTTGCTGGGGGTGTTCTGCACCTCAACATCCCATGTATTACAAGCCCTATGTTGATCACCCTCCATAATACTTGCACCACATTGACCACAGATTACTTCTGGAAGCTTCCAGCATGACTGTTTGTGGCCAACACTGCCATTCCATTGAAACACCAGTTGAAGATTCCGTGTGGGGGGGG
>JANHFL010010164.1:144842-170009 GCA_032468155.1 Oxyrhabdium leporinum | reverse complement strand
TCTAATATTTTTATTTTCTTGTCTCCAAATTATTTCAATTTTCCAATTCTATGCCAATGCCATTCTAACTATAGTTAGAACATACAAATTAAATAAATATTTTCTTGAGTTTAACTCTCTATACGTGACTACACACCGCTTTTATCAATCTTTGTTCCTCTTTAATTAGTAATTTCTTTATAAAAACCATGTCCTTTCATATGCTTTTCTTGGCTAATCTGTATTTACACAAATAGGTGCTCGTAGAGATAACAAAATTAAACTCAAGACCTGACAGGGGAAACAAATTTTGAACTGAATAAATTAATCAAAGAACATTCAAATTGTTTCTTAATATGGATGTCATAACAAAATGCCCCTGCTTTATGTTTCTAACACTTTCTAAAATAATGAGCATGATATGAGACAAAGTCTTCACTGGGGGAGAATGTTATTTTCAGTATTTTGGACCCAAGTTTACTTTTACACTGTATTTAGAAGTTTGATGGCAAAATTAACAAACTTCATCATTCTGCAACAAAGTCAACCATAAATCTTTATCTTATCTGCCAGAAATGCAAGTTACCAAATTAAATACAAAGGAAGTGGAAAGTAAGTTCCACTGCATCAGAAAAACTAACAAAAGGTATTTTAAAATATTAGATCAAACTTTTCAATAACCTCATGTGCATGAAAAGCCACTTGGATAAAGATGCATATAAACATATCATTGGATGCTATTATTTTTTGAGTAGCATCCTTATTCAAAACACTAACTTGCTATTCTCATGATGAAGGCCAGTCTATGTAAATTAGATTTTTATTTATTATTTATACAGTCAAAGTAAGCTTGGCAGTCTTCTGGCAAAAACGCAAAGAAACTTAAACTTTGAACAAAATCCTTTCAAAAGTCATTTGCTGATACATTTCATATAGAAGGACAAAGCATCAAGGTGATTCTAGCAATAGGAAAAGTAATCCAGGACTTCAAACTCTGTAAAAGAATAGTATGAAGGCAGTTTTTTTAGATAAAAGAGCTCCTAAGAAGAAATAGGTTATATGAAGACAGAGAGCCAACAGGGAAAATAATATTTTCTATTTATTGGATAGAATATCAAAAGAGAGACAATTACCTATTGGGGTTAAGTTGTGGGTTTGTGCTTGATGCATTGAAGCTAAAATGACTGAGTTGGAAATGTTTAGAAAGCCAGTGAAGTCTAAGGATGGATGAAGATTTGTGATAGTTTCATCCAATTCCCAGAATAACTGTTTGTTTTCTATTGGAAAGAAAAGGTTGGGAGAAGATTATTACTGTTAGCAGAGCTTATCACAGAGGAGTACTAGGAAGTTGCCTTCTGAGACATTTAGAGTAAGATTGTTTCATTTTAAACATTACATAGAACTTTTCTGATTTACAGTCTGGATGGAGCAAGGGGAAGCTGAAGAAAATAGGAGACTTAGTGTTAAGAGACATATAACTAAGCCTATTTCTAGCCCAGGAAGAACTATTTGGGGTCATGACATTGGCACAGAAAGCTTGGCTACATTTACCTGGCCTGAAAACCTAATGAACCACATCAGATAGGTGGGAAGGGGGAAAAATAACTTTTATTTGAAAATAAAAGGGTTACCCAGAAGCAAGTTTCAAATGGGAACACCCCAGACCCTGTTTTATACAATTTTGAAAAGTATGCATTGCCATGAGTCAATTGAGCATGAAAGCAGATGGTTTAACTTGAAGTGTTGTTATCTCTGGCTGTAAAAAAAATGTATCATTCCTACTGTTGTGGCCTGTAGGCCGCCAGCCCCTCTTTGGAACCAGGTTGTAAGGAGTCTTCGGGAGATCCATTTCAACTTTGAGCAACTGCTATGCGACTAGTCATATGTTGAGAGCTACCTGTATGGGAAGATAAATTTACAATGGCAAGGGATTTTTTTCTCCATGAGAAATTACTTGAATCTTCATTTTTTTTCTACTTGCTCTTTAATTAATAGAATGCTTGTTTTTTTAAATACATGGAGACTTTGGCAGATATGGTGGTAACTCAACTTCAGCAAGTGAAGAATGAACATTAGAACATAATTGGCAGCTAGATTGCCTGCTCAAAGCAGCTGTGTATATTTTAAAACATTAGTAGGGATTAGCAGTTTGTCATTTACCAATCCATTAATCTGAATAACTTCTAGCATAATGTTCAACATAGAATGATGCAACCAAATGATATGATTGTTGGGAAAATGAAGTGTGACCTCTTTTTATATGAAAATATATCATTGTTTGAATGGCTCTATTAAATTTATGCAATAAGCACACAATATGTAACCCAGAATGGGTCTATGTAGGCAAAGGTCTAGGCCACAAACGCTCACATTTTTCTTAAAAGTGGGGTGAAAATAATGTAGATTTCTTTCAGGGTTGTATGAAGCTCCAATTCTAACTGGAAAGTTAATTAAGTCATCAGATTAGATATCCTGGTTCAAACTGAGCCAAATAAATTTGGAAAAATGAGTCAGTCTGAGCTGTCCATTTCAACTGAAAATCCAAACTGAATCAATGAATCACATTAGAAATAATCCAGATACATTATGATAACATTTAACAGGGATGATAACATGCTTTTCCCATTGTTGGACAACTATGATCTGTATGACTGAGAATCTCCATAGACATGCTTTCCCCATCTTTTGGAACATAATCTAGCACATTGCATTCATTCCCATTTAACCCTTGTTTGTTCAACGGCACAAAATCTGAAAACCAATTCAGATTTATTTCTAGTACGGTACAATTAATCATGCAAGGGCCATTTTTGTTTAGCTGTTAAGGCATCAGGCTAGAAACCAGGAAAGTATGAGTTCTACTCCTACCTTAGATATAAAACCAGCTGGGTGACCTTGTGCCAGTCACTCTCAACTTTAGAAAGCAAGTAGTGGCAAACCACTTTAGAAATCTTACCAAAAAATCTGCAGCGACTGGTCCAGGTGCTCACCAAGAGTCAAGTTTGACTCAAAGACATTAAAAAAAAACACACATACCAAAGGATGTGTCCTACGTCTAAATTTGGGATGTAGTAAGAAGCAGGAGCGAAAGATCCATTGATAGTAAACAGAAGGTCTATGGAGAGCTCTGAAAGGGTGTTTGAAAGTATTAGATCAGGGTACGGCATTAAGATTAAATATAAAGAAGATAAAGTTAATCACAACAGGATTAACTACCACAGATTTCAAATTGAAAATGAAGACATGGAAGTGCTATGGTTAGCTTCTGTCTTTTAGAATCAGTTATCAAAATAAAGAAGTCAGCAGCCATGAAATGTGCTGCAGAGTAGCCCTTGATAGAATATCAATGAAGACCTTGGAAAATATATTAGAAGCTGGGATATGTCTAAAGCTCAGAATCACACAGGCAATGGTATTTCCTGTGGCAATGTATAGAAGCACAGAATTGGACATTCGAGCAGAATAAAAAGACTATTAATACTGATCAACTTTGTGTTGAAGAAGACTCTTGAAAATATCATAGACCGCCATGAAAATAAATAGATCTTCAAGCAGATCACTGGGATTCTCACTGAAGGGAGAAACAACCAAATTCAAATTATTATAATTTAGGTAAAGAGGATGCTCAGCAACAAGGGTAGATTCAATTACACTTGCAATGGATAGTTATGAGTCCACTCTTCAAAGACTTGAAGGAACAGGCTAGGAACAGATCCTCCAAAAGGAAAATCTATCCATGTGCTTCTTAAGAGTTGACACAAACTTGATGATACAGAATACTTCAAAATTAAGGCAGATTAATAAATTAAATATTATAAAAAAAAACATTCTAGAAGTATACAATGGCCACCACTTTGGTTCAGAATGCAATGATGTGAGGAGTAATGAACATGTCTCAGTGTGCCAAAGTAACATGAATGGTCCTGGTTGCCAGTTTGCTTCCAGTTGTGATTGAAGGTAACTAGTTACTGTCTATAAAGCCATACAAAGCATAGAGTTTGGGTACTAGAAGTATCACATATTTCTAATAGCAGGTGTGCGTTTCAGGTTCCTTTGAATAAACAACGTCATCTATTGGGACCCACAACGTTCTTTTGCAGTGCCTGCCTTTCAAATTAGGTTCCTCCTAATATATGAATGCCACCCACCATTATGCTCTGGTTTAGAAGACTAATCCTTAATGCACGCCTTTGGTGAAGGAGAATATTTCCTTACTTCATCACACCATCTTTATCTTTTACTGATTTTATTGCAATTTATTTAATTATGGTGAGCACCCAAAGCCACTGAGAGTTAGTAGTTTAATAAATTAAGAGCAGAACACAGTGCTGCAGGCTACTTCTGCTGATCGCTAGCTGCCAACAGTTTGGCAGTTTGAGTCTCATTGGCTCAAGGTTGACTCAGCCTTCCATCCTTCCGAGGTTGGTAAAATGAGGACCCAGATTGTTGGAGGCAATATGCTGACTCTGTAAACCACTTAGAGAGGGCTGTAAAGAAGTGATGTGCTATTGCTATTCTTTCTTTAATAAGTGTTCAGCATTGATATGCAAATTCTGATATTTGTTTTTCCTCAATCCTCTATCACCCAGAATAACATTATCATTATTATTGTTGTATGTTTAAATCACATTGGAGAAGTACTGAATCCTTTTTTTGTGTGTAACTTCAACCTGTAATTCATTCTAGCATTGGAAGTGCTTCATTGTGACCTATTGTCCTGTTGCCATACATGCACTGTAATTGATTCCAGGGTAGACAGTCATCCTGTTCAGTCAATTCTGATATATCAATTTCCTCCCCACAGTTTATCCAAGCTTTCATGCAATTCAGCTCTAACTTGTCAAGTGCACGTGAGGCTGTCCTAGAATTCATTCTAGTATAGAGAGTATGGTAATGCAGAAGATTATGTATGTTGAACATTAATAGAGCTCTCATAAAGATCACTATTTATTTGTCTAACCTTATTTTCTGATGAATGTAAGGTGTAAAGAAAAGAAAAGAAAAGAAAAGAGAAAAGAAAAGAAAAGAAAAGAAAAGAAAGGAAAAGAAAAGAAAAGAAAAGAAAAGAAAAGAAAAGAAAAGAAAAGAAAAGAAAGGTCTTGTGAGATTTGAGGATTGTCATTTATGATACTTGGAAGAGGGAGAAGAAAGGCTCTTCTTGATTGCCTGTTAATTACTTGGTTATTTAGGAGTGTTGCATACTGTTGTTATAAATATATTGTTACCAATGAAGCTTTTATGAATGCATACTCATACAAAGCTGATAATTTATATAATAACAACAGCAGCAGCAAGAACAAATTTACCTTGGCATATGTAAGAGAACTGTTCTCTTTCCAGCTGTTAATGACATAAATCATATATAAATAAATTATATATAAAACACACATGGATATATAGATACACACACACATACTTATGACAATGATGCTAACCTCAGCAAAAAAAATTATTCAGTCCCACTGCAATCAGATGTTTTGTGGTAGTGATTGTAGGATCTGGGTTAACCAAAAAATAGCAAGAACTGTGCAAATAAATAAAGCTATGCTATTTGGTTATCAAATTTTGGACTCTCACATGAATGTCTGGATAGTATAAAACTGAGGCCAATCCTGCAAAGGATTATAATAGCAACAAACAAAACAAGACCCCAAACATTCAATTTTCCAGTAGTAAAACAGGTAAGAAGATTTGATTTAGTCCTAGTCAGAAGATAAACATGAAATCTTAGTAGTGGGTAGAAAGCACATTATATTTTACAACAGTAGTTTTGTTCCTTGTTATTTTAAAAGAATAGGATATAGAAAATGCTATCTATTAAGTGGCATTGTTGTGATGGTAAATTTAGAAATGAAATATGAAGATTAGGAGCTTTTTGTAGAATAAAGACATTTATAGTTATACAACTGTAAAAAAAAGAAGTCATGCATGAAATTTGGGTTTGTTAATGGATTGATTGTAGAAATGACTTGAGAGAGCTAAGATAATTTTTTTTGGGAGAGGAATGATTTGATGAATTTAAGCTAATCCTGGAAAATGAGTTTTGGATTAATAAAGACCTCCCTCTCCCTCTCCCCCACTTCTATAACAAAGTGGAAATACACAATAGATGTACTTCTTGACCTAGCAGAAGATCTGGAGATATAGTACATACAAAAAGACCTATAAAAAGCAGATGTACTCTTGTGCAACTATATATTGAGCTTTATTTGTTTCCATTTCCATATTTCCATTTTTTTCTTTTGTATTGCTTTGGGTCTGAATTTTGTAATCCAAGGAAAGTTATTTTATTCTCTGTCACAAAAAGGTTTAACTGAAAAATTACCACAAAACAAGTTTCCATAAGATGCTCAGAAATTCATAATAACTATCTGACTGACATTAAATAGGACATTAACACTTTACTAGTGTATGTGTTTAAATCTTATTTCTCTACTACTTGATGTGTGTAAAATTTCATATACAGAAATCCTTTATTAACGTCAAAGGGAGATTTTTTTTGTTCGTTTGTTTTTTCAATCCATATAGGTATGAAGCACAGGAGTAGAATTTTGTTATTGAGTAAGTAAGGAAGAAGGGCTTATTCTGCACATAAAGGTCTCAGATAAGAGTGAGTTTCTTCTGCATTCTTCCTCAGATGGTATTATAAAAAAAACTAAAACAAAAAGACAGATGCACACTATAGGTTTTATATAATTAACAGGATGACAACTGCATGTGTTTAACTTATCATGAATTTTACCCCTCAAATTCTACATTTGCTCCTGGTAATCTTGAGTTGCCACTGTGTCTAAAATCTTTATAAAAAATGCAATCAGTGTAATATGACTGCCTATCATAACTAATACATCTCTTTTTCATTTTACTTGAAATAGATTTAAAATTTACATATATAGAATAGATTACCAAATTGCTTTCTCCCTTTATATGACATTTCTCTGTTATGTGTGAATTGCAACTGCAGTGATAGTAATCATTTCTTACAGAGTGCAATCTATTATAAAAGTTTTATTCTGAACTCTCAGTGTTTCCTGTCTGCTCACGGCATATAGTTTGCTTTTAGTTTTTTCTCCTAACTGAACTTCTTAAATATTTCTAATGATGATAAGCATTTTATTTCAGCCTAGTCAGACCAGTTATTTAGATAAAATCAAGCAAATTAAACATTACGAAGAAAAGAAAAGCCCACTGTGGTCCTTTGGGCAGATTGAAGGAGGTAGGAGTGAGATAAATATAATGCTCAAATTGCAGTTTAGGCATAAATCCATGGTGACCTTGGATAACTTTCAACCAAGCAATTATATCTGTAGTGTACATATTCTGAGATATCATACCAAAACATGAAAAAAATATGGATAAGACTTGCTGGCCACCACAGCCTGCTCTTAATGGGATCCCTTGCCCTACAAAGCGGCTCTTACTCAAGTCTCCAACCATTTTCTGCCACCCTTGCTTCTTTCTGCACAGAAGGCAGCCTCAGTGCCCCTTCCTGAACTACAAGAGCAAGGACTATCTCAGGATCATGATGAACATTTTCTTCAGGAGGACAGTCAAATATCCCAGTGCCATATTACTTTTGTATTATGGTATTTTCATATTATATATAGGAGTCTGGATTTTATGGAATATCCAGTTTATTTAATATTTTGTTCTCGTTGTTACAACGAAGAATCCCAACAGTATATATTTCAAAATGGCAGCGTCCCACCAATCCTTTCAATTCTGCCAGACGTTATACTAAAACAAAGCATTCCAGTTGGTTGGAGTTGGTCAAGTTGGTCAGAAACTTTAGAATAAGTCTAAAAACAACCATGCATGCAATTGTAGTATACTGTAATTAAAATGTAAAAATAGACACGGTAAGCTTCTCTGGAAATATAACTACTTTCAGAACAATATTTTTTCAGATATACAGTATCTCCCAAAGCAAATGTTTACAATTAAGTGCCAAATGCATGTGGCAACTGAATCTATTTTGACTATTTTTAATATCCTTATTTCTTTGTTTTTTCAAAATATATATTCTATAAATATGTTTATCAATACATTTATATCTAGTTGCAAATATAAAATAATCTTGTTATACTAGCATATTTATGAATATTACTATTTAAACTATTGTTTTTAATTATATCTTTGTGGCTTTTTTTCATAAATAAACTGGATTTTATACAAAATAAATAATACATACATTTATTTTGATACTAAAAAAACTTAATGTATGAATTCAATGCATAAATCTCATAGAATAAACTATACATTATGAATTGAATTACAAGATACAATGCAGCTTTATAGTATTACTATTTGCTTATATTAAAAAGATAATTTCTTAATAGAAAAAAAGATATATTTTTACATTTTATATGAATTAGCAAAATGTTTTTCAGAACTGCTGACAACAAAATAACAACAGCACGACTTATTATTTAATACAATTGTCCTAATGTTACTTTTGAATCTTTTAAAGTTCAGAATAGTTTATGTAGCTTTTGATAGACTCCATTAAAGCTTATTTACTAAAAAGCTGAAAAATTAGTATTTCAATACTATTCCTTTGAATAGGTACACCTGCAACTGGGAGTAAAAACAAACAAACAAATATCAAATGATAACAGCAAGCCAGCCATTGGAGCTGCTCCCATCTTACTGTAGGTAAAAGAATGGTCCATTCACAAAAAGGAATTCTGCTAAGAAATTATTCCTTGATTGGCCACAGAGAATTTGACTTCATTCTAGGTGACTTCAACTACATACTAGGAGAAGACAGGCAGGTGTTTATGCTGTTTATTATTACATTCTTCAATGGCTTTAGATGTGGCAGTCTTGGACAAGAATTTATCTTCAACTCTTAGCACATATGGAAAGAAATTTTAAACCTACCTTCTAGTAGCAATAGTAATAGCACTTAGACTTATATACCAGTTCATAGTGCTTTATAGCTCTCTCCAAGTGGTTTATAGAATCAGCATATTGCCCCCAACAATCTGGGTCCCCATTTTACCAACCTCAGAAGGATGAAAGGCTGAGTCAACCTTGAGCTGGTCAGGATCAAACTGCCAGCAGTCAGCAGAATTAGCCTGCAATACTGCATTTTAACCACTGTGCCACCAGGGTTCTTATCCCTGAAGAATATGCAATTGTTTACTTGAATTGATACAAAGCTCATATAACTCATCTTATAGATACAGGGAATGATGATTTTGATAGAATTCTATTGCTTGAGTATGGATTTACAGAGCTTTGCAGAGAAAATTTCCAAGACATTTGTTTAATAACTATTGTTTTAGAAAGAAATATTTCATCTCTAGAAATATTCTCTAAATCTCTGGGGGAAAAAACCTTCTAAAAGACTTCTGTAACTACCTAGAGAAAAATATGTTACTGCCTTAACATTTTATTAATTTAACGTGTGGATTCCTTAAAGCAAAAGACTTCAAACTTTCTTAATGAATAATTGAGAAAATCTTTATGCAAAGCTAAAACCCTTCTAAATAATCTTGAAAGCATGCCTAGTGTGATACATTATATTGTGGTTAAGATATATTTATTAGACATAATTTTCACTAAGATATCTATGAACACATATGAACTAATGTAAATATCTTCTTTTTCCAATACTGTGAAAGGAATTAATTACTAGTAACAAGTAATAATATCCAAGAAAGAAAACATTAATGAATATATTATATTACATAATAGAAAATGAGATATAAATAGAACCAGCATGGTTTAAAAGCCAAGGTGCTGAAGTAAAAGTGGAGAAACCTGGTTCTAATCCTCTCTTAGATGTAGAAGCCAGAAAGTTGATTCTACAGTAGTAATTCTCTTTGAGCCCTGGACTGGGAAGTAAAAAAAAACCAACCTATTAATCCTTTACTTGGACCAATGTAATAGATTATGGTCTACTACCTTCAATAAAATCCTACAGAGAATAATGAATAGAGTTGGAAGGGATCTTTGAGGTCTTCTACTCCAATCCCCTGCTCAAGTGGGAGAACCCTATATAATTTCAGACAAATAGTTGTCCAATCCTCTTAAACCTCCAGTGATGGAGCACTCAGAACTTCTAAAGGAAAGCCATTCCACTGATTTATTTTCTAACTGTCATGAAATATCACCTTATTTCTAGGTTGGTTTTTTTCCTTAATTAATTTCCATGCATTGCTTCTTGCTCTGCCTTCAGGTGCTTTGGAGAATATTGATCCTCTCTTCTTTGTGGCAGTCCTTTAGATATTGGAACACTGCTAGATAATAACATGCCTAATGCTAAGAAAAGATTACTGGAATCGGGTAATTTTATCTTATGAACATAAAATATGATGACATCTACTAGAGCCCATATGAGAAATACTTAACTTTAACCCAGAATCTTTTTTACAACTTTACCAAAAGTCTGGGAAGGAAATCATAGCTGCTAGAAAAACATGGTACACAGGCAACTATCTTCTCTGTCTCTCTTTGTGTTTTTGTGTGTCACTACATACACAGAAATATACAGAAGAGTGAAGACTAGCAGCTGCATCTATTTAAAATTCTGGAGTTGTAAGCTTCAATTGTCAACCAAAGGGTCTTTAATTGTTTTCGAATTCCCTAGAATATAAACTTTTCATGTAAAATTGGTATGCCATTAAGTCTTTATCAATTACTTATGAGTAATTTTTATGTCTATAATAGCTTTCCTTTAACTTCATGTGCTCCAGATGTACTATATTACAATGACTGCAGTAGATGTGAATATGCTTTTCCTTACAATTACAAAAACTTCCAAATGTCATTCTGCTGATAGGATGATAACAAAGAAGGACATGTTTTTTATTGTCACTAACAGTGGAAAGTTTTTATCTCAATTAAGTTTTTGAATTTTTAATATTCATATCCCATCTTTCAGTTCAGAACAAATCAAAGAAAGTTTAAATGTTAGCCTTTTAAAAACAGATAATATTAAACAAGGTCATATGACTTGTTTTTGTCAATACATTTAATTCCATAGATCAACCAAGATGTTAATTGGATAAGTAGATTTAGAAGCTATAAAATATGTTTAAGATTATTACCAGCCATTTGACACCAGAAAAATATTAATACCCATATTTTCCTATTTTTATTGAATCAAATTTAAGGCAACCTTTTTCAAGAAAAATAAATAGGAAAAAAAAATAAATCTAAACAAATAATGTCCAACATTTGTTGCCATAAGACCTGAAAATAATGACAAAAATAGTAGTCAATAACTATGTGCAAGTGTGTATATTAACCTGCTAGAAATGATATTGACAAGGTTCAATTGCTTTTGAAGCATATAGGTCTTATCGCTATTCAATTTGCCAAAGAACTGGGAGGGAGGGAAGGGTAGAAAGAATGCAGACACTCCAGAGACAGACCAGGACAGCGAAGATCCCACCAAAGCCACTGACGAAGGTGTCTGAGAGAGAAGTGAACTGTTCTCAAAACAAACAGATGATTCATAATTGGACAGTGTGACCAACTCGGGGTGGGGTCAAGGAGAAACTATTGTTTAACTATACAATCATTGCATGGGAAAAACCAGAGTTGGTTTTGATTCTTCAGTGCTGAAATGATGTATTCAGTAAAATTTTGCTATTGGGATTTACAAGTTCTTGAGAGTGTCTACATTTCTTGGGTTTGCTTGTCGGACTGTTGACAGATATACAAAAATTGCAGAACTAGAAATATAAGCAACTACTGGTTAAACAATTGCAATTACAATACGTTATCTCCATTAATTGATTCACATCTGCATCCATGAATCATTGCTTTTTTTTCTCATATAATTCACTGTGATATGGAGAAGCATACAAGTATATGCATATAATTTGGAATGTCTTATGCCTTCCAGAAAAATCAGAAGAGAAGAAAGAAAAAGTTCGGTTAAGAGGAATAGGAGAAAAGGTCATTCTTAAAGAGTTTTGAAAATGAAGAGTTCTGACTCTATTTCTTTTTAAAGAACTGGATACAGAGTATAAACAAAAAGCCACACTGCTAGTAAATGGTTTTTTATCACAACAATGCACTATACAGGGACAAGACAAAATGGTCTCTTTTCTCCTTCTTTATTTATACTGGTATTATTGCCATTAACTGTGAAAATACACCAGGAACATAACCTTTCAGGAATTAAATTAGCAATATATATAACCATAGGATGCTATAACAATTGTAACTGCGAGGACAGTTGCAAGTCACTTTTTTCAGTTCTGATGTAATATCACATGGTTGCTAAATAAATAATTGTAAGTCAAGGACTAGCCTTATACATAAGGATGTGATAGCCATGCATGGACATTAATCAGACTTAATCAGTTTTTTTAAGACAATACTACTTTACATTGTTCCCAAAGCAATTTTAAACACCATCTCCAATGGGACAATGTGAATTGGGCTGCAATTCAAGTTGCACCTTTGGAAATGTCATGAATATGTATGTAAATGTCAATTTCCATTAATAATAATTGATAGTAGCTATGCATTTTAACAAACTGAGCGGTTTGACGAGATATAAGAAAATTTTGATCAATAAAATAAAATTACTATTTTTTAAAAAAAGTACTGCATTACTTTTGTTCAGCTTGCCTGTTGCCCAGGTATTTATTTATGTCAATCCTGTATTAGACAGGAAAAGGAATGAATTATATCTATAGTGTCAAATCAAAGTAATTTTATTTACAGTTTTAAAAGTATAAGTACAGTATACAAATTATAAAGTAAAATCTTTCACAAATTCACTATAATATTAATTTAACACAAAAGCTGATTATAAACAACATTTTTAGTTTCACCTCCAGGAGCAAGTATAAAATAAATTCATGGGTGAACTCACCCTTGAGCAAGCAGCATAAAGTTGTCCGTGGGAGAAACATGGTGATCTCAAATCCACTCTGCAGTACTTAATAGACTGACCCTGTGACTTGTTGATCGTGATGGAGAACGCAAGTCTTACTGGAAATTGTAGTCTCTTAAAGTTAAAAGGGAGATCCGTCAGAATGAGCGGTGTCCGTGGGATACAAACTGTTTCACCCTCTCCCTTTCCTGTTAAGATAGTCGCTTCAGTTACATTGCCCAGCATCTTCTTTACACACAGCCTTGTGCCATTGCAAAGTTTTGCACAATAAAGTAAATGTAAGAAAAAGACACTTGGGCCTGGGCCTGCTACCAGTTGTAGAAGAAAGCTGCTCAACCACTTCCAATCTCTATGCACTTTTTCTCTAAATAACACCCATATCAATATGGTGCCCAAGGGTCTAAATGATTCAGTTTCCAACTCTTCCCTTGGAAATCTAATTAACAAAATAATAGAATGATCAACATGATCGTAAATAGAACTAAAATTTACTACTAGCCCTTTTCAAACAGGTCTTCATAAAACAAATGGTTAAAACAAATTAAAACTTTAGCATGATTTTCAGAATGACAATAACTCTTATCACTGACTGCAATTTTTTCTCAGTACAGAGGTCACTGCCAGATGAACGCACACTTGGACTACGTGGAGACTACAGCAAATTAGCCCTTACTCTTTTGCCATTCACTGATAAATTTCTTGCTCTTCACCTTCACTTGCTATCAAGCTTGTGAGATAGACCAGATTGGAAACAAGGTCAGATGAGCAAATTCTACTTTTTCATATAAAATTACATGAAGACTCAAAGTACATTTCTGCCCATCTCATGCTGCAGCTCATGAAACTATTGACATTCTGAGCCATTTGCCCTGCCCACATTCCTGCTGCGAAGAATCTGCCTTTGATCTGACCATTCCTTTAATTAGGTCTCTTTGCTCTGTCGCAAAAGGCCAATCCCACATTACAAAAGGCCAATCCCACTTTTCAACTGAAAGGTGATGGGAAAAACACTTTTTTGGGGTCAGTTATTCCTCTTTTGTCCTTCCATTCTTTTTGATTCTCTTCTCTCTTTTTGGTGTTTTGATGTCTCTTTTGCTTTATCTGTTTTTTTTCCTCATCTTATCTGCTTCCTTCCATGATTCCTGTGGCCTCCATGATCTCATCTTCCAGTCCCCATAATACCCTGCTCTCTTCTTCTTCCAAAGTCCATCATCAAAACTCCTGTTTCCCCTCACCATCCTCTGATCTTCTCTGCAGCTGCATTAGGACCCTTCTCTTCCCAGCAGGCTGATAATGGTCTGCTGCTGGGTGAGGGAAGGAGCCATCCCTTCTTTTTGATTGCCTATCCTCTTTTCCTAACTAGCTAAGTAACACTCTTCTGTGTTTCCTAAAACACCAAAAAGATACTTCAGTTGATGCTGCATAAAATTGGATGTACCTTTGTTGTAGTCATATCTCATTGTTGACTCATACTTCATTTGCAATTAACTATTTTTCCAATAACATTTCCACTATTATTACCAGCTATCTGTTGTTTTATATCTATAGATATATTTGATATCCATTTCCTAAGAGAAAAACATTTTATTTGTCATTGTTAAATTTTATTCTGCTTTTTAAATAACCCTTTCAATCTATTAAAATCATTCTAAATGTTGTCTCACCCAGTTTTGTATCATCTTAAAGTAATTAGTAAACCTGTTGGCCAGAACTTTATAGCGCTTCACTGAATATTTCCCTCCAATGACTATTTTGAATACAATGTTTGAGCCATTTCCATGAGACTCAGCTCATATTTGTTTAGTGTGCTAATCAGATGTCACATGGCAAATACTTTGCAGAACTTAAGATATAAACTGTAGAATTCCCACCTTCTAATAAGAAAATTTCCTAATGTAAAAATGAAGTTAGTTTGACAGATCTTGACAAATCTATGCTCACGCAGGGTGATTGCTGCATTGTTTTTAAGGTGCTTTCATTTTAATCCCTTTATGCTATTCTCTAAATGATGTTTGATGTTGCCAGACATCAACATCTTAAAAGATTCTAGAGAATAGTATAAAGGGATCAAAATAAAAGCACCTTAAAAACAATGCAGCAACCACCCTAAGTTTTACAAATTAAAATAGAAACTTTTGCACAATATTTATTTAGTGAATAATGTAAAATGTATTAAACCATTCAATATTAACATAAATAAAATATTTTTCATGGAAAAACCAATTTTTAACAGACCAAAATATTAATGAGAAGAATGACATTTTACACTCTTGCAAATATCTTCAATATTTGACAAGCAAATTTTGTTTCATGGATCCCTGAAAAGATCTTGGGAGATCTCTAAGGGTTTCTTAGATCACAGTTTTAAAAAACCTACTTTAAATTCATTCAAAGTAAAATTGAATTAGGGCAGCATAGGGCTTCTAATTATAAGGAATAGATGTGGTTTGGAGAACATGTGAAATCACGCACTATACCTTTTGTCAAATCTTAAAGCAGCTTCAACTATTCTTAGGATCAGAACTTTTCTTAGGATCAGAACTTAGACTTCCTTCTGCTGTGGCCAAAGTAGAGGTTTGCTTAAGGATCTGTTAGTTAGTGCTACATATATGTCCATGAACACTGTTCAGCATTGCATAAGCTTAATAAGGCTTCCTAACCAGTTTAACATCCATTTCAGGATTCAAATGGATATTTAGTTTCAAGTTCTAAATCTAAAACTTACTCCTTTTGTGTTCTTCACAGTTTTATTGTGGAACACATGCAGCCTTTTTATTGAAGACTGAAAAAAAATGGAATTTAACCTCTGACCAACCTAGATTGAGATATAAAAATCAAATCAGGTTTGGATCACTAGGAAATCCTAGGGTTGAGGGTAGGTGAAGAAGATGGAAAAATATCCTAGAAGAAGGTAATGGAAACCATTTTTTTGTTGTTGCCTAGATAACTACATGATGAACCCATCTACTCAGATAATAATGCTGTGTTTCTTAATATATAAATGTCAATTTAGAAGTGTCATGGAGTTTAAGTATGAATTAGAATCCAATTTTTTATTTTTAAAAGGAACATAAAGAATGAAGTAATTTGCTTACAGTATCTAAGCAGTTCCTTATATGGCCCATCACTCTTATTCTTGAATATTTGATACCAAAATAGAGCATTAATTCATCAACATATTTCATAAATTATTCATTGAAATAACTAAGGAAATCCTGTGTGGTGCATTTTAAAAATGTGCTGTAGGAGTTTCATAACATGCAGCTAAATCTGTTTGTGCTTCTCTATTTAATATAAAATCACTTCTTTTGTTATACTTTCAAAATGGCACTGAAAACCTAAGGATAAAAAAAAACAGAGAAAGAAACAATTTTCAGTTTTTAATGTTGCAATGATTGTGATCTCACTCTCTTCTTTCCACCCCATATCTGTTCTCTTCATCTAAATAGGCTTTAAATTTGAAATTTCAACCAGAATAAAATCAATTAGACACGGTTACATTTTTCTATATCATCTGCATTTGCTGATATTTAGGCATGTTCCTGTCAAATCATTCTTGCTAATCAGTGCTTAGTTATCTTCAAGATTGGGGGGTTACATATAAGAGAAGTGCTATAAGACTGCAGAACTCAACTTTTTGTATACAGAAAATGACTATCTTTTGCTTCTGAATAATATATAGTAAAAAAATTAGTTCTGAATGTAAAATTGCCTAAAGTTCTTGTACCAGCAAATTGACTCAATAACTTGAACTTTAATGAGCTGTGTCATATAAAATTGAAATTCTCAGCACTGCACTAATATTAGATGTTATTGATCCTGATAGGTTATTCTGCCATGGTTTTGTACAATGCAACTGAATTAATGTGCAAAGCTACAATTTATACTGTGTATACCATAGAGAAATTATGAAAAGTATATAGAAAACTCAACTTCTTTTTTAGAACTTGGTGGCATGTTTGGTTTGCTGGATGTAAATAAAACTGGAACAAAATAATGCCTTTTGTATGCACTGATAAAAATATGTAACATTGTTTTAAATGTCCTTAAACTAAAAAGATTAAAAAAAGAAAAACACACCCATTTTCCACTTTGTTTCTCAGCACATTAGAGTTTGGGCATGGGAAGTGCAATGTATATCAATATACTTTCTGCTAAATCAAAGATTAGCAGAATACAGTTCCATGTAAATGTGAGGAAAGTTTATCCAATCTATACAGTCATCTGCTTTCCTTAAAACTCCCTTATGAATGCATTACGAAGATATAATTTTGTAAATGGAAAGTGTAAATGATGAGCATCTTTGTTGAAACTGGTATTTTTTAATGTATTTCTAAATGATCTGGAGCAGGGCTGGGCTGTCACGCCCACACCTGGTTTAGCGAAGGGGAAAAAAGTCCTGATGCATCATGTGACGCCACCATGATGATGTAAGTTTGACACCCCTGATTTAGAGTTAGTGATCAGGAAACACTGAATTATAAGGTGGCTGGACTGCCAGAATTACAATTGCTAAGCAATGTGGTCATATGATATCATGCTTTTTGATTGCATCGCTTAAGTAATAGTAATTCTGGTCCCAATTGCTGTTGTAAGCTGAGGACTACCTGTATACATCAACACCCATTTTTTTCACAATTCAAATAATGTATTAAATGCATCATATTGAGAACAAATATAAGATATTTTATATTAGAGAAAAATTCCTACCGAAATGCATACAGTTGGTGAGATGTAAGTGCCTTTACCTTTGCTATTTTTTATTTTTTATTATTTTTTAAAAGCACCTGATTGAGAAACGGAATCGAACAAGAATAAGGCAGGAAAATTACAGAGTGGGAAGAAACAAATTTAGCAATTTATTTTTGCTTGTTTCTTATGCTGGCATAGACACATTTGGAAAGAAACATTGGATGTAGGGAAAGGTCAACCCAGCATGCAGTTTTCATGAGAATGTCTAGCTGCAATAATATCTGTAGTAAAAATATTTAAAATCATTAGTAAAAGATATGACATATTGTAAAACTACTAATATCATAATAGACACCTGGAATAAAAGCATAGCTGAGGCTGTGGAATGGATTGTGCTCAACTGACCTCTCCTTTCTCAGGGATCCCAGATTTCTCCCTGGTTTACAGAGAAGAAAAGGAGATGAAGGAGGAAAAGGGGGGCCTAGAGTGCCACTGGCAGATGACAGGGAGTGAACCTTATCAAACATGAATTAGAGCCACTATTTACCACAGGGGGTGCAGTGGTGCAGCAGCTTAAAGATTCTGGATTTGTTGGTCAGAGATGGTCACCATACAAATGGTTGCAGGCTTCCAGCCCATGGCACTGCATGGTGGAATGAGCTTCTGACATTTGCCCTAGCTCCTGTCTATCTAGCAGTTCGAAAGCAAGTAGCTAAATAGGTACCACTCTGGTAGGAAAAGCTAGCAGTGTTCTGTGAGGAAGTGGGAGCTGGGATTCATAATTTTGGTCTCCTTACCAAATGGCTGGCATCGTTGGCTAAGGCCTGTTAGCTGGCAGGATCCCTTCTTACTGAGATATCATCTCTCCTGAGATTAGTTGACTCCCCCACCCTGCTTGCCTTTCATAAGGCCTTAAAGGCCTGCTTCTAATCTTGAGCCTGGGGCCCTGGGTGTGTGACAGAGCCCGTTTCATGGGTATATGGAGGGCCATATATTTGTGCGTTGTCCAGAGTTATGTAGGTAAGATGGGTGGCCATATAAATTGAATACATAAATAATAGTGTTGTGAAACCCCCTAATATAGTTATGGGTTCATGCCCCAGCTTGAAAAAACCATTGGCAGAGTAGAAATGGTATAGAACTGGTTAATCCTAATTGGCAGGACTCTCATCAAGAATAATATGTCCACACAAGAGTTTTCTAATTTTATGGTGAAAGTGGAAAGCTCATTATAAAGAAGAGTTTTATTATACAGAAGAGTTCCCTAATTTTACTGTGAAAGTGGGAAATTCATTATACAGAATAGAAACTGTATTTGCATATTTGAAATATTTCTCTCCCCTTAAATATGAAAGGGGCAAGCTCATCAGCCTCTCATCAATTTACTGATTACACAGAGTTCTGGATCAAAGAAGATTTAAAATGGTTTAGTTTTTGGCATTCTTATGTAGCTATATAGCATGGGTTCCTTACATTTCATAATTATATAAATTAATCTAAATTCAGCAATAATGACATAATGACTCCATATAAGAATGGTGTCTTTCTCTAAACAGGGACATCCCAATGTTTACAGATACTGTATATAAAACATTTTTCTGAAAAAGAGTGATAAGAGCTCCTAAAACATGCATAAAAGCACTCCTGAAAAGGAGAGATAATAGAGTGATGCCATTTCGGGAAGTCAGTTCTTTGATGGTCAAACTAAAGGAGAAATAGTATTGAAAGTGAGGAAGATGGTATGCTTGGAGAAGGGCAAGAAGATTCTTAGATTTGGCTATGAATCAATCGTATGTCATCTTTTTTATTCTCTTTTGTTGTACTTTTGCCCATGTCCCAGCAAAAAAAAAAAAGAAAAGAAAGAAAAAAACAAAAAAAGGATGATTCCATGATATTGCTATCAAATAGCACTTTGAGTGGTTTTTCTTTAATGTATAGTTTCAATCTGGATTTCTCAAACTGTGAGGTGTACCTTCATTGAGTAAGTGTGGGTCCAGGGGAGGTGTGGAGTTACATTTTAGTTACATTGTTACAATAAATCCCTCCCTCCCAAGGTACATTGTATTGTTTTCATGGTTCATTTGAGTTTATTTTAGCATTTGGATTTTTAGGATGAAGGCAAAACAACATGGACTTTGTAGTATCAACAACATGGACTTTATAGTATTGTTGCACTTGAGAAATAACATTGATTTTCTTGTATTTTGTATTTTAAGTTATTTTTTTCTAATGATGTTAATGGTTTATCAAAACATAGCAGACTGGAATGTAGAAAGCTTTTTACTTTACCACAGATGGATGGATTGATTCTGTGTAACATTGCCAAACTGCAAGATAAACTATCTTTGATCTCCAGATCTGGATAGGATAGGAGCATTTTTTGTATTGTAGTTTGTCGTCTGATAAGATAGAGAACTTTTTATCCTCTTCTGACCTCTTCTGACCTCTGGTTTGTCTCTTTGGGGATGCTAACTAATCTTATGACTTTTCTTTCCTCATTAGCATCCTAAATTTCATGCTAACAGATTCTATGAAGTTCATTTAAATGAGCACATGGGATGCAAATATGTAACATGTTTAACTTCATATAGCTGTTTTCCTATGCAAAGGAAAGGATACTTTTGTCTTGTCTAATCAACTTTGACTTTGTATTTTCATTTGATGTATTAACTATAAAAGAGAATGTAAGGGGAGGTCCAAGGTTCTCCTCTTTGAATGAGAGGATCCCTTTTTATCAGAGCATTCTGAATATATTGTACTTTAAATGAGAAATATAATAATACTAAAATATAAATAATGAGAAATCTTCTGTTTTGATGTTAATGTTGTTGTTGGCCTAGAGAAATGTCTAGAAAGAACATGTCAACTCTAACAATTTCTCTCCCTTCTAGATAGCTGGCAAAAGCAGAAGGGGAAATACACACATGCATGCACACAGATACATATATAGATGGAGATTCTATGCTCCACTAACCTCCATCTATCAGAAAAATCCCCTTAAGGCTATGGCTAGTTGAACATAAACAGAACAGTTAGCAAGCTTCTAAGCTAGCCCATGTTCGTGGAGTTAAAAAGTGAATACAATGAGTTTGGAATGAAGGACCTTATTATTCACGGATTTTGTTTTGGTTTTTTTAACTCACATGTTGGCATGGGTGATGTTTTTCTGTTTCATCTGATAGAAAATCAAATAACTACAATGAAGCATCAAGCTGCCAAGGCTGTGTGAGTAGTCTTGATTTATTCTAAGAAAATTATGCTTTTCAAATCAAGAAGCCTATCTTCTTTGGTTATTGAGTAATCCCAATTCCCTTTTGGAACTGTTCGAGACATAAGTGTTGGTTGTATCTAATGCAATATCAAGTGATGCTTACTTTCAACATCTTCCCAAGCAGAATAGTTGCTGTCTGAATCAGTTGTTGCAGCAGTTCACAAATTAGATGTAGATTACCTAAAAAAATAAAACAATCTCCTCTCTTCTCCTCTCCACTTTACTTTTACTTTTAAATTTATTATTTTAAAGAATTTTCCGTAAAATACTTCATGTTTCTTCTAACATATTTGTGTTCCTCTTGAGAATGTCCTCCTCACATACTTATTTTTGTATTTTATATATACAGTATTTTCATGGCAGATTGTGATTTTTGGGAGATAAATGACTTTCCATGTATGTAGAACTGCAAAACTAATTTATATTAAGAAGCATTTTTTTTTCCTATTACCATTGAAGAATGTCTTGATTTCAAGAATATTTTGAAAAATACCATTATATTCTGTGGTCTTCTTGTGATTTGCTGTTGTTCAATCACTAAGTCATGTCCGACTCTGTGTGACTCCATGGACTGTAGCATGCCAAGCATCCCTCCACTGCCTTCTGGAGTTTGCCCAAATTTATGTTCATTGTATCAATGACACTATCTAACCATCTCATCCTCTGCCATTCCCTTCTCCCTTGGCCTTTGATCTTTCCCAACATCAAGGTCTTTTCTAACAAATCCTTTCTTCTCATTAAATGGCAAAGTATTTGAGCTTCAGCCTCAGTATCTGTCCTTTCAAAGAACAATCAGGATTAATTTCCTTTAAGATTGAATGATTTTATCTCCTTGCAGTCTCAAGAGTCTTCTCCAGCACCACAATTTGAAAGCATCAATTCTTTGGTGCTCAGACTTCCTTATGTCCAATAACCATACATTACTATTGGGAAACCATAGTTTTGACTATATAACCTGGGATTATGTTGATGTTTAATGCTGTATTATCCATACAATGTATGTTTCCCACTTTTACTCTTGTGCTTTTCTATATACATACAAGAAGCCCAATGTTTAAAAGCAACATAAGGTTATGACAGCTTTCTGTAACAAAGAGGGAGAAGGTGTGTGCCAAAAATGTGTTCATTATAAGTTGAATGAACAAGAAGAATTGCCTTTTTCTAAATAAAGTATATGCTTGATGTATATAGTAAAATGTTTCAATTTTTAAAATTTTTTAGAGCAAAGCTTATGCAAAATCATCTGATAGGAAAGCTTCAAAATGTAAAGAAAAAGCCAAAGAAGGTCAAAACTGTCGGCTCTGGTCACAAAAATGTTGTTAGCATATCAATTGCAACCTAATATATTGTTTATAACTGAACATCTTACAAACCTGACATGAACTTGGCAGTCTTGCTAAGACTCATTTTTCCTGCCAACAAGATGTCTTTTGCGGCCTAAATTCTTCACAGCCTGCTGTGATAAGAGGCTTGTGGAAATTGATGACTGTGAGACTGCTGCCCTGAAACCTTTAATTTCATGCTCTTTTTCTGTGCTGAGTTTTGGTTCCAGTTGGCTTCTGCCTTGGAAACTACAACACCCTGCTGGGTTAAATGTGATGGACAATCTCTATGAAAACCAATCTGTTATTTTGACAGTAGGTTTGGCAGAAGTCAAGACCACCTCTTCCCCAAACAAATCTGAGCAAAGGCAAAGGGGAAAGGGAGGGGAGGGGAAGTTTTTTAGAAAAATCTGTGATTCTGCATTTTATTGGTTGTGTACTGAATTGTATTTAATTCTTCCTATATAGAAAACTAAACTTTGCCTAAGGAAGCATTTCTGATCCCTAATAATAACACTGATTTTAATGTTCAAAGCTGCACTACTGTGAATCTAATTTAAACACACTGGCTTATTTAATATTGATTCCAATTAGTAAACCATATAAGAAGACAACATGGTTTCATATTCATATAAAATAACTTTTTTTTCAGGGCAAAATTATGCCAATGGCTGAATGTATTAGTATTAAGCAGCAGTACTGGAACACATATGCCACAATTGCTTCTTGGTAAAATTTAAATATTGCAATGTGTACCCATTGCTAGTCATAGGATGTTTAAAATCAATGCTTCCTGCTTTAAAAAAAATCCAAATTTCAGGTGCTATATATTTCATGGACCTTTATAAAAACATGTATAACATATTGTGATGCAGTGTTGTAGACCCCTTCCCAGGAGGGAGGGAGATACATTCTGGAGGAATAAGAGGCCAAATATTTTGTGTGAGAGGAAGAGGGAAATAACAGTCAATTAACAATATGCTTGATGTAGATAGCAGAATGCTTCAGTTTGGCAAGATTCTGTCTATAGCTGTGGAACAATAAAGAAATCTACTTGGAAGAATTACCATACGCCTTTCTTGGTTTTTGGGCCTAAAACATATTAGCTGAACAAGAAGTACTCTCCATTTTGAACATTTTTTTCTTTCGTGACATTGAGTCTTTCTCACTGAGCTATGATTCTACATATAGTGTATTTTAAATGAGATTGTCACATGTTTATATACATAGAGAAAGGTCTACAGAAGCCATCCAAATCATATTATATAATGTATCTCAATAAATCTATTTATTAAACACAACCACATGTTATATATAGTTTTATTAATATTTGTGTGTGACCTCTTATGATGTGACCCTTCTCTTAGTAGTGCCATAGAATTCTTGTCCACTAAGTAATAAAACCAAAGTTGCCCTTTATGGGAATTCCATGGACACAATTATGGAGGCCAAATGTCATAATTATTCTTATTACTTACTATGCTTTTTAAATTTTAAATTGTATAAAAGATATGTTAATATTTAAAACATTAATGCTTGATGCATTTCATGAAAAGTGATCTGCAAATGTCTTAAATAAATAAGCCTACATACTTAACCATGCTGTTTTTATTTCCCAAAGATTCAAGAGTATGTCCATAGTTCAGTTTGTATGAAACTTCCTTGCTCCTCAATGCCTTCCTTGTTTATAAACAGAAAATATATCTGCTACAACAAGCTCTGGGCAATTAACAGCATATAAAACAATTTAAAAAACCAAGCTCTTCAACAATAAACATATATATTCAGCCCCCAATCCATATTATTAAACTATAGTTAAGAATATAGCGTAGCTCTGTTTATTTTAATTTGGTTTGTTTGTACAAATACATTAGTTATTTATTTGCATTTAGATACAAATTAAAGTAAAGGAAATTATACTGATGTGCCATCAGTACTAAAATCAATGATCAGAAATGTAAAGTTTGTTAAAGAATGTCCTTTAATGATTTTTAGGTAGATCTTTCACATGTGACAGTGATTAATTTTGTAACCACTTTCTAAGATTGTGTGATGGTTCTTCAGCAAAGAAATGCATGGAAAGAAATAGATGCAGAGACAGAAAATATATGATATATGGCAACAGATTATACTGAATGTAGAAAATTTTACCCTTATCTCTTTGTACCTTTATGTACTACTTAATGAGTTTTTGAATCATGATGAAAAGCTGTCAACATTGGTCAACACTTCACTAAGTTTTCCCACTCTCAACATACATTTACAGGAAGTAAAGAGTTGATTAATATTCTCAGTGTTGGGGTGGTGATTTTATTTTTCTAATTTCAGATGAGAAGTAGAACACATTTATATTTTTACAATTTCTCTAAACAACTTGAAGTTGTTTTTAACATACAGTTCTCAGAATACAGGAAGCCCTGTTACAACCTGCTACATAGCTACATATATACTCTTGGCATATAGTATAGTAGAGGAGACAAACCTTAGGCTGCAGAAGGTATTTTTTTCTCCCATGTGAGATTTGCTTTGGCTTTTATGTGGTACTTCCTTTTCTTTTTTGGTTAGCAATTTTGTGAATGAAGTTTGCATTTGAAGTTAACATTGAAGCTCTGTATTCTTGGTTGCCAACAATTCTATTTATATCCTAACTACCTTATTAGTGCCTTTCATTTTGTTGAAAAATTAAAGATGAGCACCATCACCAAAGTTAAACTTAAACCGTGATTCAATGATCCAGAAGTTATCCCAGTTCAATTTTGGTCAGTTTGGAAACTACAGAGTACAATTGTATAACCAAAATTTTCCCACATAGTAGATATTTTTGATAGATTGTAATCTACCAAATGTTTGTATTTTATATTTTAAGCACTAATAAATACCAAGGATACCTTTTTTGAGAACAAGAGGAGGATATGTGCAGAAATTAAATAAACAACTAAATTCCAAAATAAAACATATATAATACTGTGTTTCTCAGAAAATAAGGCTGGGTGTTGTTTCCTTTTGACCCCTATAAAAACGGCTAGGCACTTTTTTTGAGG
>JANHFL010010164.1:50123-60950 GCA_032468155.1 Oxyrhabdium leporinum | reverse complement strand
AGTCACATGATCAAGCCACGCCCACCAAGCCACGCCCACCAAGCCACGCCCACAGAACCGGTAGTGGAAAATTTTAGGTTTCACCACTGCACGTGATGTATCGCCTTTGTGGACCTGGGTTGGGCATGGCCTGCACATGATGCATCCTGCCCATGGGCTGCCAGTTTGACACCCCTGACATAGAGATATTTTCTCCTGGATGACCTGGTCCATCAGGGGTTCCAATTGTGTACCTATGGCAGCTGCTACTGAGTCCATCCACCTGGTTGTTTACTGTCTTCTTTTCAAAGATCTTTGTCTTTCCTGACTTTGACTTTTTTAAAAAAAATAGATTTTCAGAACGTCCACTCCATTCTACTTTCTTAGGCTTCTTGATCTTTGGCAGTCTTTTTTCACATTCATTCACATTAATTCCTAACAAATTCTTGAATTTCATTCCATAGTTCCTCTACTGCCCGATCAATGTAGTTCTGGACTTTGTAATGCTTCCTGCTGTTTTTCCTGAGAATGTTGGGTATATGTTCAATGTACTAATTGGCTTTCTTATTCTACTTTAGCTTAAGTGATACAGAAATATAATTTCATGTCATTGTATTCTATGTTACATATTTATGTATTAAATTATTGTATTTTATCCTATAACTATTGTATTTTACCCTACTCTCATTCATTTTAAATTGTTTGTTTGTAATTTTATTGGTAATATGTGTTTGAAACTATATGTTGATATGGCCTATAGGCTAATCAACACACACACACACACACACACACTTTAGCTTAACTTGGACCCTGCACATGAGCAGATCTGCTCCACGGTCAGTTTCAATCTATGTCTTTGCTGTTATAAATGAGCTGTTCCACCTATTTGTATCAATAGTAAAAATTGATACAGATATATTAAATATGTAATATTTGATTTCTATATACCCCATTTGGTGATGTCCAAGTATATAGACATCATTTTGGTTGTTTGAAGACTGCTGGCAATGAAGAAATAATAGGATTGGCAAAAATTAATGAGCAGTTCTTCAGCATTTGGTTCCTTTATGCCATGCCCTCTGTGTTTTCCTTTTTATTTCGACCTTGGTATTCCAGTCTCCAGCCACTAGCAGAACATTGTTAATGCTAGCATAACATGTGCTAGCATTGCACATTCTACCCATTTCTAATTAAACTTCTCTTTTTGTACATCCATGTTTGGAGCATTAACTTGCATAATTGTTGTATTAAAAAGTTTTCTGTGAAAGTATCTTGTTTTTGATTACATTGTATCCAAATACTGTTCTTGCTATATTCTTCCTCATTATGAAAACAACACCATTCCTTTTTTTGTTTTCATGTTTTTATACAGCAAACAGTAGGATCCTCAGAATGATCTTCTAACAGAAAGGGTCCAGTTCCTATCCATTTCAATTTACTTATGCTTAACCTGTCAATGGATAGTTAATTTCATATTTCACTGAGTTGAGCTTTCCCGTGTTCATGCTTGTGTTACATGTTCCCACTGTAATTCTGGTTTTTGTAGCTTCTTGATGTCCTGGCTGGACTAGCATCCTAAAGTCTTTAATTTAGCTATGTCATAAATACCATTAATAATGGAAGATTATCAATTCTTCTTCAATCGTATTGATTGCCATTTGACCCAAGAAGCCCATCTATATTGTAAATTATATTATCTATCTATGTGGTTTTATTGGTAAAATGCAGGATTTTGCCACTGCCTTGTCCCACACAGTTTGAAATGATGCCTTTGCCATTGACAATAAGGCAGGCATCCACCTCCAGCATCTTCCTATATAGCTGCTGTCCAACATAGGTGTTTAGTTGCTAGGTAGCTCAGATGGCCTTCACACCTTAGCTAAGCTGTTGGAATTGCATACTATTGATTTCTGACAGGCATTCTTAGTCTCACAGAAATATCTCTCTCCCTGTCATGGTGAAGCAAGAGAGTAGAAGTAAGAGAGATTTGTTATAGTGCTTTTAGGAAAAGAATGTGCTCTTAACAAACTATGTATATACATTTCTATAAACAGAGTTATTTATAGACCTTTTTATGGTATATGAAACAATCTTCCTTTCAGTAGACTTTTATTTTTTATCACAACTTTAAATGTGCTCACTTTTAAAAAGCTTCAGTACTTTCACTTCTTAGGCTTACTTTTAGTCTAAAGGGAATAATGGAAAGAGAGAAAACACACACACACACACACACACACCAGCCAGTCTGTTCCATAGTTCATTTATTTTTGATCCAGCTGGGTCTTCAGCTATAGACTCTACCCCCGCCCACTGTTCCTGGATTTTTACAGCATCTTCAATTGCACAGCACACATGTAATATCAGCAATGTCCAAAACCCACCACCAAACTCCTCAATTTATATATTTACTTCAAATGGTAGTTATGTCTGCTGTAGGATATATTAATTAGTCAAGAAGATTCTAAATGTTTTGAGACAGTTTGCCTGGTATTGACAAGAAAAAAAAGTCTTACAATTCACCCTGCTACAGAAAAATGTAAATGCAGCTATGGAAGCCATAGCTTCTGCAAAGCTTGGTGAACAATCTAATGTTCATTTTGAGTGAAAAAGATCAGACAGAGAAAGAGAGTTTGAAAAAAAATCAGCTACAATTCAATTGGTAGACATGATTTTATAGCTACAATTCAATTGTATTTTAGCACCTTTGGGCACAATTAGTTGAACCAGAAGCAGGATATCAGCTGACCAAAGTAGAGGTTAGAGAAAGCACTGCCATCTGCTAGCATGTAGCTTCTATAATTATTACCTCTAACCAGGTAAACCTCTAGAGGACTCAACTGGATCAGAATGCATACAACAGAGTATAACCTGATATCTCTGATCTCTAGTTAGGAAGGGACATAGGGCTGAAGTCTGCTAGAGGCTTTTGTCATTAAGTATTCCTGAGAAAAGAACAATGTGACTTTGGGGAAATGAAGAAGGAGCCTGCTCCAGGATGAAGTGAAATCTTCCAGGATTCAGGAAGGAAAGAATCAATCAATCACACACAGAGATCTCAAGGTATAAAATTAAGACAGATTTAGTGTCTACTACTTTTACTAATACTACTTTAAATAAACAGTTAGGTGCCAGGTCTTTCTTGAGGATTGACAGAAGTCTCAATAGATAGATGATCATTTCCTAGGCTTAAATTACACTAGTGTGTATTTTCTCTTTTATTAGCAAAAATGGGATGCATGTTCCCTTTTTTAAATCCTTGCTCAATATCCCTGACTAAGGTCAATAAAAGGAGGTGTGGCAGGGAGACCAGTGAAAGCAATCCCCGCTGCATTTATCTTGACTGTATTCTGGTTGAGTGTGATAAATTTAGTTGGGTGAGACAATTACAAACTGACATTAAAGTTCTCCCACAATGCATTGATTACATGGAATTTATCTCTACAAGAAATTATGACTTTGCTATGATAAATTCAGCTGTTTTTGATAAGATCGGCCTCATGGATTTGGTAGACATGATTTTATAGTGGCAAATGCCTTATATACTGTAGTTGGTTGATTTCATAGAATGTTTCTGCAAGATCTTGTTCTGCCCCACACTCTTTATATATGGGCACTGCAATGTTTTGTCTTACTGCAGGGGCAGTGGGTGGGGGAACTAAAGAAGTGATTTGTCACTGATAATTTACTGAAGGGTGCTTTAGCTAATGGGCAAAGGAAAGACTAGCACTGCAATACAGTGCTTATCTAATTAGAAATAACTTTAAACTTTTCATTGCAAATGTGTATGATATCATTTCAACTGTTAAATATATCCCCAAGTGACTTTAAAAATGCTTATATTCAATAAAATAACAACTTAAAAATATTTTATTTCAAATTAATTTTATTTCTTTATTATTTCAAAACTTTAGTATGAATGAAACATTAATGCAAATTCATCAGTGCTAATACTAATTCCTTCTAAAAGTGAATGTGAATACATGTGTCCATCCTGCATCTTTTGAAGCAAAGAAACAATAATGCTTTAAATTCACAGGACTATTTTACTAATTTACAAAGGGAACATGTTCAATATAGTAAGCCTACCTACACATCAACTATGGTTGTCCCAAAGGTGCTTTCAGAAGTGAAGAAACTTCTTGGATGAGAAACAAAACGTCTTCAAGAAAAAGCGAACATGTTTGCCATGGTTTGCTGCACAAAATATGAAGTCGGCTTCAGATAGCTAAAGCCAAAGCATATTACAGGTTATCATTAACTGTGAATACAGATCTCAAAAAATACATACTGAATAATATCAAAAATAGAATACCTGTAATCTTTGCTTTTACAGCAATTTTTACTAAAATATTTTACAAAGACAGAAATGTAGAAGAGAAGATAAAGGAAAAAAAGACAAGAGGGTAAAAGAAAAAGTGAAGAATAACAAAAAGAAAAAGACATTTGAAGAATTGACTTCCAATCTTCTTTGCAGCAGTTACAAACATAGCAATTACCATCTCCCCTCTACCATATTGGATATCATAGTTTCCTCTTTCTCATAAACAAAACTTTTTAATCAATAAATCCCAAAATCAGCAGTTCATGTTTATCCATTTTCAGCAAAAGTGTATAAAGGGTTTCTAGTGTTCTATAAAACTAATTGTAATTCCCTCCTTGATCAAACAAGTCTATTCAGCCATTTCTGCAAACTTGGCCATCTTCCCAATCAATTCCTCCATTATCGTATTTCTATAGTTTTCCATCTTTGCACATATGATAACCTTGCAGCAGTTATGATATATAAAACCAGTTGCTCATGAGCTTTTTCTAGTTGAGTGTTCATAAGTCCTAAAAAAAAAGTTCTGGGTTCATATGAATGTTAATTTTTAACACTCTCTGCATCACCATATATACTTGTCCTTTCATGTTTTTCACATTTCCAACAGTGATTAAGAAGTACTTTTATGTATCTTAGACAATTATTCTGGTATCATATACCAATGGTACATCATTTAAAAAAATACTTTTAAATTATAAGACAATATGAATTTTAAATCTTTTAACTACATTCTCTCCCATTGATCCATTTGAATATTATAATCAAAATTCTTGCCCATTTTACCATACATTCTTTAACTTGTCTTCTTCTATTTTAAATCTCAACAAAAAGTTCATACGTACTTTAAATAATTATTTTGAAATAAAATACAATTCATACAGTTAAAATGATATTGAAATATTTAATTATTTCTCAATCTGAAGAAAAATTATCAGAAAATTCATTTTAGTTTTCCATCTTCATATTCCTTGTCCCAAAGTTGCTTTTTCAAAAGGCAACTGGACTTCGCTTTTTCTTGAAGACGTTTTGTTTCTCATCCAAGAAGTTTCTTCACTTCTGAAAGCACCTTTGGGACAACTATGAGCTGGATGACTGAGAATTTCCATAGACACTTCATATTCTTTGTCAGTATCTTTATTTCTTCCTTATTAATTTTAAATCCAGTCAATGCACCAAATTCTCTTAGGTTTTCAATTAATAAATGCATCCCTCCTCTTCAGAATTAGAACCAAACCATTGGCAAATGCCATTAGTTTATAAGCTTCCTTTCAAACTTTCACTCCAGACCGCTAACAGATTTTGATGAAACAAAGTAGTGAAAAATTAGTTTAGAGAAATGGTCCTAATGTATAATTTGGGAAAAGCTATTAATGGAAAGTTTGTATCTTTAAAGTCAAAAGCAAAGTATATGAAACATTATAGATCATTAAAGAGTTTCATTTTAATGTCTCTGCATGTGATACTTAGTATGTGCAAGTTAATCATGTCATAGTGAAAGAAAAAAAACTTTTGAGTTTAATATGGAATTATTTACTAAATTAAATCCCAAGTAAATGGGATTTAGACAGTGTTGGTTTTGGTTTTCCCCCCTCAAAACATTTTTCTTGCTTTGATTACAGTTGGAACTAGAAGAAAAAAGCAATTGGTTATTGTTTTTACCACAACTATCCATGATCACATGCAGTAGCAATGTAAGAGCAATTTATCAAGTTCTCAACATAAGCTGTTCTGACCAAGCACTTACTAGTGATAATAACAAACAGCTGGCAATTTCAGATTGTGTAAAAGCAATAGCACATCAAAATTGCAACAATAAAAAAATATTTTTTAAAATGGACTCCTTTTTTTTTGGTTTCTAGATATTTTAAATAAAGTGCATTATGCCATAAATCTGAGGAAACCTGACAAATCTTCAGAGAAACATCAGGTGGGGAGAAACACGATCACTGTAAACTTTAAGCATTTTAAAAAGACAAGGGGAATAGCAGCAAGATTCTGTGAACTCAGCCTGCTAAGTAATTATTTCAGTAATAATAAAGGTACATGTTTTTCCTTTACTGCTCTTGTGTGGATTATAAATGGAATTTAAATCTGAGCTACTTAGCCCTGGGAACTAATATTCAGTTTAAAAACTGGCAAGAAAATCCGCTGAGAATTTAAGTCTCATTTAAGTCCTTGCTTTCTTAAACAAGAAACAAAAACAAGAATATGCCAAAAGTTCAAAAAAAGAAAAGAACACAAGTTATGCACCATTTTTTATGGCTGTCTCAATATTAATTGCATAGAAAATAACAATTCCTCTCTCCTTCCCTCCGCCCTGGTGAAAAGAATACAAATGGTTTTGTCTATAGAATCCTGATTTTATCCCTATTTTCATAAATCGCCAGGAAAGCTGAAAATTTATGCCTCTTGGATTTAACAATGCTTAAGGATGAATGCATTTTCAAGAAAGAAGCAATCTTTTCATTGTCCTTGTTTGGATTACATTGATAGGTATAAAACTGGCTCAATTCTTCACAATTGCGCTGGTATAGAAATCTTGAATACCAATGTAAATAGTCTTACTTTGCTTAATCGTGTTTTTGTTTTGTTATGTTTTCCACTCTATCCCCTCCACCCTTATCTCCAAGTGCAGCATAAAATGGAAAACAATGCAATTTAACTCATCAATGGCATCTGGACAACTTCTATACATAGCAAGTGGCACATATAAAAGCAATGCATGATTATCATCCTTTTCTTAGTGAAGGAACAGTCTTGCTTTGGGGGCAATACATTAGAGTTGGAGCTGTGCAGATCTTTGAAAAGGTGCTTCATTTCATAAGCAATTCAAGTTAAGTGCTTCTTTGGAGCAAAAAGGCAAAGTAGCATTCTCTTTGGGATCATAGGAGTGGAGTACAATATTACTTCTGCTCAGTGATACATATTCTGTCATGCACAATGCCCCTGTTTTGAAATAAAACACCCTTTCGAGCCCAATCAATGGACGTGTATATTTTTAGAAGCAAATCACTGAGGGAAGCACAAATCTGTCTCTCAAAGGACAAGCCCTAGTTTAATTACATAAGCATATTCTCTCTGCTTTACAGATTTGCTGGATCATAAATTTTGCACTGATTCTGAATGACCTGAGCAAGTCCCACAAGATCCGAAAATCAGGTTTCAGAAATATTGTTAAGCATAATCTATCACTTTAGCTTTAATCTCCCACCCCTATCACAGCAATGGAGTTGCATATTGAGCTGGATCTCTAGAGTCTTCGTCCACACCGTACATAAATTCGGCACAACTCATATTTTTAAAAGTGCCTTGGGAACAATACAATTGTTGGGAAAATTGTGATGAGTAATTTCTAGCTTAGTTAACACATTCACAGTCAGTCACATTCTGGTCTGAACAAGCACACATACTACTCAGTTCCGCTAGCAAAAAATAGAGCTTAGAATTATTCATTAAATATTAGCAAAGTAGTTAACTAATACAAAAAGCAGAAGAAAGACAGACAGGAACAACAGACAAAAAGTAACCTTTACTCTATATATCTGTATAAAAAAACACAAAACTTTCCAGAGCCATTAAAAAAAAATATTTAGCGTGGATTGTCCCCACGAGAGTGGTTTTTAACTTTAACCTTTTAATGTAAGTAATAGCAAAATAAAGATTGAAAGTAGAACACCAAGTGCTCTTTTCTCTGTTCTGCACCATGAAGAAAACAATATAGTGGGGGGAGATATATATATATATATATATATATATTCATTATGGTTGGTTCAGAGGTGGGCTTTGGGTGGACCCTTAGCAAAGATCCTGCAGGGTTTGCTGAACCCTCAAATCCCACTCCTGGTTGGCCCCACCCACCCCACCCTGCCTCTCCCATCCCAGGAGTCTCCATGTGGCCCGTTTTGGATGCAGGTAAGTACAAGGTGTGCACAGAGGCTTGGGGAGGAGAAAAACATGCCTCCCAGAAATCCAGGAAAGCTGGAAACAGGCCCTTTTCCAGCCTCCAGATTGCCTCTGGAGCCCGTTTTCACCCTCCTGGAGGCTCGAGGAAAGACCCAACTAGGCCACACCCACCATGGCCATGGCCATGCAGCAACCGGGCAGCGAACCTGTTGCTGAAATTTTTGAA
This sequence comes from Oxyrhabdium leporinum, assembly GCA_032468155.1. Lineage (NCBI taxonomy): Eukaryota > Metazoa > Chordata > Lepidosauria > Squamata > Cyclocoridae > Oxyrhabdium > Oxyrhabdium leporinum. The sequence continues at coordinate 52,521 of JANHFL010010164.1, read as the reverse complement.
GTCCACCTCTGGGTTGTTTGTATAGTCAACTAGATGTTTAAATTGAATTTGGCCCTTTCCAAGACCTGGAATAGTTTTATCAGTGTTGATGGTGCTCAAGTGGTGCTGTTTGCAGATGGTTTGGTGCCTATTATATTGGTACTATCTTTGCTTTTTCCTGCCATAGTCTTTTTAATTCTATTTGTAGATCTTTGTGTTTTGTGATATTCTCAAGTTTTTATTTTAGTTATATTTAACATTTCTGGATTGTCCATCTCCTTCAAAGAGGATTCTTCTGCTGTCTTTAGGTACTGCAATGTTCACTATCCAGACTTTTCTGTCTTTCTTATCAACAATCATGGCAGGTGCATATCTGTCTGAATTCTAAAGTTCAAGGGCACTTTAGCTTTTTCATTTTCTGTTACGCAGTATATATTGTGATTCCACCAATTCTTGCTTGGAGACAAATGGTATTTCTTGTACATATTCCAACACACAGTTGTTACTATCTTATCATGCTATTAGTAATGTCTGTGCAGTCTTTACAGCAACTAAGTGGCTCACTGTTTTTTCAGCTCTTTGCAGTGGCATTTGCTGCCTGCTGCTGTCCTCAATTCTGACTTTGTATCTTTTGTTCTTAAAACTTGGTTTTGTGCAGCCAGAATTAAGTCTCTCTGTCTCTTTCTTCATCTTTCCTGCTCTTAGCTACTTCCAGGTCTTGTTATTATCTGCTTTGTCTGCTATGTTTTGTTTACTGGCCTTGTAATATTTTGTCTTTTCATGTCTCTTTTCTAGTCTTCATTCAGTTTTTCTTAAAAGCCAATTGGGTCTCATTGGTACTCAGTAAGATCTCATGGTGTGTTAGGTTCAGTGTATCTTTTTCACTGTCATTCAGATATTCTTTCAATGCCCTTTTTTCTTCTTCAACTATCTGGTGTACTTGCAATATTCCATACCCAATTATGCATCTTGATAAGTAGAGTCTGTGTATCAACATCACTGATTAATTGTTATTATTTTCTGGTCTTCCTATGTAGGGCTTCTAGTTGTGTTTGTGTCCTGTCCCACTTGCACACAAAGAGAACTATGGTTTAGTGGGTTTATTAATATTCCCTCTTAACTCCGTTTACCAAAACCCCAGATCTGTCCCGATTAAGTCCAGCCACAAGCAAACCAATACTAGTCCACAGAGTCCATAAGGCACTTGAAAGTTTCCCAATCAAAATAAACCCACCAGGCAAAATTAAATCCACGATACAAGACAGTTTATGAGGCAAGAAAAGTCCAGAGTTCACAAGGCACAATCCAAGTTGAGGCACTGTGTCAATCTCAAGGAAGGCAAGAATCACAACAAACAGCTAGGAAATGAACATGTTATTCGCAGCATCGCTTCCATCTGTCTGCTGTGCTAAATAGCCAGCTTCTGGTGCAACCCATCAAAAAAGGAGAGACTTTCTCCTCATGAGTAATCTGACTGACCTTCTCTACTCCTGCTTTTTCTCTGTCCTTGGATCAGGTACAGAAGGCAGTTCCTCTTCCTCGTCACTAATTGGCTGCAGCTGCATGTTTTCCCCACCTGAAGTCTCAGGGCTGTCCTCCTGCAGCTGTGCTTCAGCCAAATTCCTCTCAACCTGCTTCTTGGAGCCATTGACCAACTCCCCTCCAGATGTGCCTGGAACTGGTTCATCTCTTTCTGAGCTGACATCTGGAGAAGTATATGGAGAGGCATCCAGGGGAGTTATCACAGTTTGAGTTTAGTTTCCTATCTCATCTCTGTAATGATTGGAAATGCCCAAGTTTTAATCTCCTGGATGTTATTTCCTCCACTGAGCTTGAACTTTAAGAACCTTTTCACTCTCATGTTATATTCACTGCTAACCATCTCTTTGCCTTCAGTATGCTGAATGTTGTCTGCTTGAACAATACACAGTTATTTGTAATTGTCATCTTCATCCATTGATGTTTTTTCTCTGGGGCATCTTGACTCACTCAGTTTCCATTATTTTCTCTCTGTTGATGGTAAGGGTGGAACATTTATCTAGTCCAAACTTCATTGCAATATCTTAGTCTTTTATATATGGGGAGTGTGGATCAGCAATTCTATTTCAGAATAGAATATTTCCATATAGCTTCAGATCATCCATGTAAAAAGAGATGGGATAGCCTGAAAGTTGTTTTGGATGTTTGATAGCCATGGCCTGACTTGATAATTTTTGTCAATGGATAATCAATGCAATGACAAACAGCAGTGGTGAGCTTGAGTCTGTGTTTTCCATAGTATCATTCATCTTTGACTAAAACTGCTGATATTTCTACTGATTCCTGTTATTTATTTTTTTTCTCAATAAATTTTTTATTGTTTTTTTTTTTTCCAAAGCCATTCTTTCATTGCACGATGTGTCAGACTGGGTACAAACAC
>JANHFL010010164.1:0-22547 GCA_032468155.1 Oxyrhabdium leporinum | reverse complement strand
CTGGACTTTCTTGTTTTTCTTTGAAGACGTTTTGCTTCTCATCCAAGAAGCTTCTTCAGCTCTGACTGGATGGTAGGGAGTGGAAGGATTTATACTCCTTGCAGACACCTGGTCATTTGCATTCTTTTTAGAGTCATTGAGGCCACCTGGGTGGTTTGTCTGTATCTTCAAGTATGGGAGTATTAACAGGTTTCTAGAAAAATGGCTACAGGAACTATTTGCACTTCAGCTTAAGATGCAGACAACACAGACTCCTACTCAATAGCCTGCATCTGTGTTCAACAGTTAAGGGACACAAGGCAGAAAATATTCTGCAGAAAGAACAGCTACACAACACAGTCCTTTCAGGCTCCACACTCATTTGCACTACTCAGGCAACCCTGAGGACACATACAAACCCCCAAGGGGCCTCTCTAAAAGGATGCAAATGACCAGCTGTCTACAAGGAATATAAATCCTTCGTTCCTCCACCATCCAGTCAAAGCTGAAGAAACTTCTTGGATAAGAAGAGAATCATATTCAAAGACAAACAAGAAAGCCCAGTTGCCTCTTTAAAAGCACCTTTGGATGGCTATGTACTTCTGTAACGTGTTCCTAAGATAGTAAAGCTCTAAATCCTAATCAAACATCATTCAACAACTATAGCTGCACATAGCTGTGTTTTTGATCAAAAAAGTTAAAAAGATGAAATGCTAAACTATTCAAAAAGCTTTTATCAGTGAGATTTGACATTATGGTGTTATGAAAATATGTACAGTTTTTTTCTTTCTTTTTTCCTGATTGTTTCTTCTGATTTCTAAGATGAATTTGTCTAAGGTTCATGTGATGAAATGACTCACATCAATGGATGCCTCAGTCATAGATACACTTTTGTAATAATAGAAAGCAATTTAAAAAGGTTATGGTCTTTGTGTGAAAGTGTGTACTTTTTAAAAGAAAAAAACAAGGATAAAATAAATAAAACCTGTAGATTTTATGAACACCTCAATGAGCTAAGAGGATATTGATGTTGCCCTGGATTTAAGCTGTTTCAGAGTTTGAAAATACTCTTTTGATATGTCATGCATATTCATGAGTTCATAGACAAATGCAGCAATAAAATCACATTACTTTTTCTGCCTGCCTTGATAGTATGATTTGCTGACAATTGCCTTCCTACCTGACCATAAAGTATCTAGCATAATTTTAACATTGTGTGCATAATAAATCATAATTGAGCTCCCCTACAATTCCCTCTGTGAGGAAGGAAACAGCCCCTCCCTGGTTATTTCTTGCCAACATATTTTCAACTTCATTTACATTTAGAGTAGCTTACCACACATACTCTTGGGCTAGTTTGATCAAAGAATCAGAAATCTTCCTTAATAAAGCAGAATACACTTTGCCCAATATCACATTATTTTTTAATAAAGAAAGATGTTCCATTTATGTCCATTGCAGTACATTGGTATATTCTACATGGACTGGGTTCTCTGATAGCATTGTTTTGATAACTGTAAAAAAACAACATAGCATAAAAGGAGAGATTTAAAAAACAGATTGTTATTCCATATGAGCTTGAGCAGGAGTTTGGTGCACTCTTAAAAACATTTAACAGACATAGCTTGAATGATAGGTTCACAAAGCCTGTTAATCATAACACTCACAGTGTGTTATGATAGGGATTATGAATTTTGGGTACCACAAGAGTCAAATAGGAATGCACTAAAACAAATGCAATAGAATATTGCAGTAAGAATGGGGTTGGAAATTTTCACTGGCACATATATACATTATATGAATATAAATAAAGATTTTGTACTTTCTTAAAGCCAAATAACTTTAATTTGTACTCATACCCTTGGAATCCATCATGAAATGAAATAGAGCTGGGCACAGTTGAAAGAGCTGTGCAGATCTTTGAAGGAGTCATTCACTTAGTTAGACCTTCAATCAAAGTGCTACTTTGAAGCAAAAGCGTGAAGTAGTGCCCCACTTCAAATTGTCAAAATGTGCCAATTTTGTCCCTTTGCTTCAATCAGTCAGAAGTCTCTGTTAAAGAAGCAGTAGCAGCAGAAATGGATTTGTTTCACTTTGATCATTCATCTGAGAGATAGTGATTGGCCCAAAGTCATCCAGTGGGCTTCTCTGACAGTAGTAGCCTTGAAACAAGATCACTCCAGTTGTATTTAAAGAGTGGGCAGTATCTTTGACAGCATCTGTGATGTTCTACTGAGACTTCTCTAAATTTCTCTCTGGTTGATATATTTCCTCTCACCAATATTGCCACTGTTCATTTGCTTGACTTCACTCTAAAATGTGTCTTCTATAACTGGCAACAGAGAAAGTATAAAGCATTTCTCTCCCCTCTTTTGAAGTTTCCATGATCAGAGTGGGCAAATGAAAGCAACAAAAGAAAGGAAGAGATGCAGATAGAGAAGACTTGGGAAACTGGTGGTGAGCACCTTCCAGGTAGTTGTCAGTCTAGTGGAAAAATGAAGAATGAAAAGAGACCATCCTGAAAGGAGTGTCAGGGTTCCATCAAAGTTCTGCTCATCCATTCAGCACTCAGACACAGTTATATCCAACTAAGAATTTATTAGAAAAACCATGTTGGCACATCTGGGAAAAACCTGAATGTGAAGCTCCAGGGTTTTCCCACCCAAAGAAATTCAAGCATCCACCTCCCAGCCATACTCAAAGGTCACATGCCCCAATCCTCTTTCAGATCCAACTTATGCTCTCCTCCTGGCACTCCTCTTCCAGGTGCTGGTTGATGTGTCCTTGACTCTCCAGAAAACAATTTTGTTGTGTTTATTCTCCCCCCTAAGCATATGAGAAATTTCCCCCTCCTGGTTTCCCAGGCATTACATGTGGCAGCCGCAGAGGCCTATAGAACTATGGCTTCCAAGGCTGACAAGGAGATTAATTCAGATTCAGTTATATTCATTTGAAAAGATGTAAGATGTTTACAAATTAACCAGAAAGAAACAGAATTATTCCTTAATGCTTTATGAACACTATGTAATCTGAAGATAACATCTTCTATGGTATTTGACAAGTAAGTATCAAATATTTCATATTTGAGTATATTTCATATACTGCTTGCTGCTGACACCATTATCACCCATGTTACACCAACTGTCTCAGGATACATTGCAAGGCTTTTCTACCTCTCTTGTATATTAAATTTTGACATTTTTTAAAAAGGGAAAATATATTATTCCTCACCCAGATCTGATCATTTTAATAGGATGGTAGTAAGAGATATCTGTCATATTTCTTATTTGAATGAATAGGACCATAAGCAACAAGCATTCTAGTGCATGAGCATGTGTTTGTATGCTTAGTGATTTCCTACTTAGGCTCTATCTGCAAAACAACTTTAAGAAAGCAGCTCATTCTCAAAAAGGAAAATGGACAGATGAAAAATGGAATGCCAAGACACTGAGATACCACCTAGAAAAAGAAAGAAAAAGAAAAAGAGGAGCATCAACCAGAAAAATGTAGTGGTTTGGTTGTATTCATCATTTGTTACAGGCTTGAATTTTGTGATGGCAGCAAACTGGGAAATACACACAAATCAACTGGTAGGGAACCTGTTAACAAAATAAACTATTATCGTACATTTCCAGTATTTCATAGACTATTGTGTTTGTATTACAAATATCCTATTTTCAAAAATTGTTCTTCTGTTACTTTAGGAATTCTACTGTATTTCTTACACTTGTTTATCTCTGCTTGTTCTTCTTGCTATTGTTTTCCATGATTTATTAACAAGGGGATTATTTTGTTTACAATTTATTCCATTATATTTTGCATAGGAATATTCTATTACTTTTAGTTAGCCAAGTGGGTTTTGCATTATTTGCTATGTCCCCATTACCCATTAGCTTTCAGCTTCCTCACAAAGACAGAAATTTCTTCTGTTGTCCTTAGGCTGCTCTTAACTTCTCTTTGGGACCTTCAGCCTCTGGATTTCTGAATAGCTGTATGCTTCTTTGAATCATCTTTACATGCTTTAAATCCTTCTGTCCTCTATCCCATAGACATGCTGCAGTGAACTGCAATTTCACACTGTCCAACAAACTGTTCCTTCCATTTCTATTCCAAACAGCTGCTAGTAACCTAACAGCATGGTGCCTCCTTCTAAAGCCTTCTTAGTTTTACTTCTCATCTTATAGAAAGGCTAAATGCCATTATACAGTTAAATAGGGTCTTAATGACAGAGACACATTCCAAAAATTGATGAACATCCTGTCAAACCTCTCAAATGATTGACATGTTGACTTCCAAATAGATGATTCCTTTAAACATGTAGCCCTTTACCAAGAAACAGTTGCCTGCCTTTATAATAGATGTGACTTCATCTGACTGGCACCACAGCTTTCCTAAGTCTTTATGCCTTCCAAATGTGTGAATTTCAGTTTCCAGAGCCCACCGGCCTCTACTTGTATCATCACTACATTGCATTATGACAGATATGTTTATCTATTATTGAAAATTATTAAAGCAAACATGAATGGAAGTATTGCATCGTAGGCTAGAGTCCTTATGTCTGTGGAGATTTTCAATCATTCAGGTCGTGGTTGTCCCAAAGATACTTTTCAAAAGGCAACTGGACTTTTTTTAAAATTTCTTCCTTGAAAACATTTCATTTCTCATCCAAGAAGCTTCTTCAGTTCATTTCTTCAATTTAGCACTCTGAAGGTTGGTCATTAGCTCTCTGAGAGTCATTGAGGCCACTTGAGGGTTTATCTATACCCTCAAGATTACCTGAACCCCAAGTAGCCTCAAAGATTCTCAGAAAGCTTAATAACAGACCTTCAGAGTGCTAATGATCAAATGATTGCAAGGAATATAAATCCTTCCATCTCCCACCATCAATCAGAACTGAAAAGAAGATTCTTGGATGAGAAGAAAAATGTTTTCAAGGGAGGGGAAAAAAAGCCAATAAAGTTCAGTTGCCTTTTGAAAAACACCTTTGGGAGCTAGAGTCCTTCATTATATATATTATATTTATTTGTATTGTCTTTTTATTACATGTATTTCTCTGTACCTATTGGAGGATTTGAAATAAATAAATAATAATATTCAGGATTTTAAATGTTCACCTTCTTATATTACAGAGATTTCTATCTCAAAGCAAATTAGGCCTGGAAATATTAAAATAACTGCCCAGCATGATTGGACTGGGTTTGGACAGGGTCTAAATAAATAAATAGGAATATCCTCATAAATGAGTCATGGAGGAAGAGGAGGAGGAGGAGGAGGAGGAGGAAGGAGGAGGAAGAAGGAGGAAGAAGAGGAGGCAGCTGACTGTTGGCCACAGGGAAAGCAAAGTGAATGGTTTGATCTACCTTTTTTGTCTAATCACAGAGTATAATGAGATTACTAAACTATTCAATATAACAATATAACAACCAATATAAGCATACAAATATGTTATTGGTTATTAATTATAAAGTATAGTGCATCCCATCATGTTTTTAATAGCTGTTTTAATTATATTACCAAGTTTAATATTGAAATAAAGTCTATCCAATTAACATGAATAACTCAACTTTTGGATACCTACTATATGTATCCAAAAGGCCCCCCTCTCCTTCTAACTCAAGAAAGTAGAACTCTTGAAACTTGGAAGTTCAAACAGGATACTTTTTATTGAGCAGAAGTGATAGGAGGCAAAGTGAAAGCAAGTTCTAAAGTTTAACAAAGAAGATACCCAAAACCCCACCCCGGTCTTGTGATGGCCACTGGCCAATCCATAGGTACAAAGATGCTTTGGTTTCGAGGAGGAGTTAAAGACCCTTAGAGGGCCTCAATCAGGAATGTAACAAGATTGAGAAACGAAAGTGTAGGAAAGTGAAAGTTATGCTAATAGGATTTATAGTGTGCTTTCCCCTCCGTGCCAGGCAGTGGAAAGTTACAAGAAACCATTCCCCCTCTTCCTCCCCTGGAAGAATGGCAGATACACATTTGGGGATCTGACAATATGCTTTGTTGGATAAATGAAAAAGCTAACGGAGTTAGAAACAAACCTTATGTTGAAGAACTTATAGAGTCCAAGATCCTAGCAATGACCCTGATGAAAGACTTATTTCAGTTTATTGGGAAGAACGTAATTCTTCAATTACTCTTCAGAGAGTTTTGTGGTCACCTTTCCTTGAGCTTAGATTCAGTATGGACATTACTTCTATTCTGGGAGTGAATATATTGAATAGAAATCAATATTTATTGTTAAGAATCAAGGTAAAGCAAGACAAGATGAATTATGTTATAATCTTTCATCAGGTGCATGAACTAGTGATAATCAAGAGCTTTAATATGAAAAGAAACTAACTATTAATTGCAGGTACTAAAACCCTTTAGGCATTTATCTTAAGATTGTGGAACTCTTTTTAAAAAACCCCCATAAAATCTGAATCAGAACGATTTTTCTGAAGTAGTATTTATGCAAGGTCACCTTAGCAGAACCTGATTAGCTTTTGCATTATTAATCTGGAGTTTTTAAATGTTATTAGCTACTCTGAGTTCTAAGAACAGGACAGATTATAAATCAAACGGATAAATTGAAATATCCTGCTTGATTTATTTACATATTCTGCTTACTACAATGCATTTAGTTCACATAAATGTATATGCCTGTTATGTTATTTTTAACAAATGAGATGCTATTGAAAACAACAACAACCCAAACAGCCTTTCCTTTTGAGTTTCTCTCAATATTTTGTGGGGGTTTTCTGCTATTTTCTTAATGAGGAGTAAGAAGAAAGAATTCAATTCATGGCATAATATTTTGAGTAGCAATTTCCCCTCGAAGTTGTTTCATCTTGTCATCTCAGTTTCACCTTGATAATCACAAGTAATCAGGCAAATAAGTATATTTTCTTCCCTGAACACCTTTCAGGAATTCTAGGCTATTTGGTTCCTTCTACATGATTACTAAATATTCTCTTTAGTTACTAGTCAGTCCCCAATCTCATACTCAATACATTGAAAATATACTAATTGTCATTGTAAATAAATTAAAAACAGAAATTGTTGGTCAGTGACCCCAAGATTACAGTGGGAATCACAAAAAAATGCCTATAATCTTTTGAAAACAAAGGAAAAGCTTCTCAGAACATTGATCAATCAATAAATTTGCAGAACAGAAAAAGGGGGAATATATTCAAGGAGGGAGTGACTTATATATGTGTATATATGCAAATATATCTTATGCATGTGTGTTTATAAATAATAAACAACCATGTATAGTTTACATCTGTAAGCAACTCATTCACAAGTTAAAAGGAATATCAGGTCTTCTGTCCATTGAATAATTGGGATAATATATTTATATTTCTGGTTTTTAATAAGAAGCCTCTATATCAATAAGAATGATGCAGAGAATCACTTTCCATTGTTCACCCATAAATTCCCTTGTGATAGATCTTTAATTCAAAAAAATATGGGCTTCCAAAAATATTAAAACATGTTTCAAAGTCAAGTTGATATAGGTAGAGATTTCTTCCCAGAATATTGAAAACTATGTGTATTTGAATTAAATGTTCTCATATCCAATCTCATAATTATTTATGTAAGTATGTTCTGTCTAAAACAATCAGTGCAATAAGCCTGAAATATTTCAGAAATCTTCAGAAATTATTAAAGTTAGCATAATTTCATATTCTGTGTGTGAAAAAAATGTATTTATTGCCACTTAATTGGTTGAAACATTTCCTCTTTTTTGCTTATAAGTATTACTAGTGGACAACAAAAAACAAATGGAATTTATCCATTAATTTAGGAAACAATAAAAACTCATCATTGTTTAATTGATTTAAATTGCATCAATTATTGTTTAATAATTGATATAAAGTAAAAAATGTCAAATACGTCCAATAAATATGACAGTTTTACAAAATTAGTGTAAAGATGTAAACTATACTATAACATCAATTTAGCATGGGGGGAGAACCACATTTTAGAAATTCTATATCACAATATATGAATTAATATAAATGTGACAGGAGTTATATCTATTGTATTTTTAATGCAAAACAATTAGCCAAGTGTGCTATATATAAATATCCTCCAAGTTTCCAAGAACAGACTTATAAAATATATCAGCAATGATGTAAGTGAAGATGCAAAAAGATCATAACCATATTTTACATATATGTTTTCTTTCAAGGATACATTTGGAACATATAACATATAACTTCATACTCCAAATGATAAGACTAATTTATTAATATAAAATAACTTGTTTTAAATGTTATGGCTTATCTAGAGACTCATGAGCTGAGGTAATGTGCAACCTGACATGCTCACAATCTCAGTGTAATATAGAACAAGAACACTTCTAAACCAATCTTAAATAATGCATTTTGGAAAAGCAACTCTGAGAATTCCCAGCAGTAAAGCAAGAAAACTTCTGAGAAATGTGTTCTCAATACATTCAGAGATGCCAGGTTTAGGAAAAAGTCTTATAACTTCTTTAATAAGTAATTGACCACAACTTTAATAATAAAACTGGAAGTTCTTCTGAAGTATCCTATGTCTAGTATCAAACATGTAAAGCATGGAGTAAAGAAATAGCATACCTCTGTAGACAGAGCTCAAAAAGCTGTAATTGCTGCCAGATTTTTTTTAAAATCTGCATAAAGATTTAAATGGAAACAGCAAGGTACAGAGACAATGAACAAAAGTATTGACATTGATCACCCTTCACCTACAGTTTCTGACTAAAATTTATTATGTGTGATGCCATTGCATTGTTAAAATAAAGTTTTGAGTTCAAGAGTTTAAATACAAATATATATTTTAAATTAATCCTGCTCTTTAGTTATTTCTGTCTCAAATTGGTGGTATCTAAAGTTTAAAATGCTTATTTTACAAGTTCTGAGTGATATGCTTGGTTTTTTTGGCAGTGCATTCAGAGATCACACATAAATCAAAATCAATAACCACCTGCGCAACGGTGCAAAAACCTGCTTTGGATGAATTGACTGAATTAGCATTTGCATCTGATTGCCAAACTCAAATGGACTAACTTATTCATAGTTCTTATTTATTTCCTAATATGTATCTAAAGTTTCAGTGTAGGAGTTCCATAATCAATATAGATGTATATTCTGTAGGAATTTTCCTATTAATGATGTAAAAACATATCTTTCCCTTTAGCAATATGATTTCCTAAGTATATGCTATTTCAGGTCTTTTTAAGGTAGACTTCACTGAGTCTGATTCAATTGCATTACACTTTTATAAGGAGATTTCCTTCCCCAGTAAATAGCATTAAAAATATTGAGAAGGAGAACATAAAAATAAATATATCAATAGGACAGCTCTGAAATCTGATTCTCTCCTTTGAAATAAGTTTTGAGAAGTTGGTCAACTTCATCACTTTAACAATGCTACAAATTATACTTGTTCGTAAAAGGTAGGAGAAAAAATATCAACGCATATTGCTCAAAGATTTAACATTTACCAAAAGAGACTAGAATTTCTCAAAATCAATAAACCTGAGATGGGAAATATTTGTTCCTGGATGAGCAATAGGGAGAATTATTTCCCTGCTATCGCTAAACATATGGGATTTCCAAAGGCAACAGAACTTTAAAATTTGCTTCTGGGCTAAAACAGTTTTTTGTTCATTCAGTCCAGGCAATAAATATACTAGTAGTATTTTGACAAATATTCTCTTGAAAGCATTGGTTTACTGCTGCCTTTTCAAGCTAATAGTATGTTGGACAAACTCATTAATTAAGAAATAACCATTCAACTTTCTCCAAGCATATCCTCCTTGGACTTTATTGTTCTGATTTCATTCTTGAGTGGAAGTATGCCCACGAGTTCATTTCTACATTGAAGAAATTATATTCTGTTACAGAATTATCTTTCACAGTTCAAGCCAAAATGTAGATTCATGTCCATAAAATACCATAAAAACTGTCAAATTAATGACAGTTTTCTGGAGCTCTTGTATCTCTTATGTACAACATAATGGTAGTTTAACAACTAGGGAAAGAATAACAGAATAACATAGTTGGAAGGGACCTTGGAGAACTTTTAGTCCAACCCTCAGCTCAAGCAGGAAACCTTTCAGACAAATTTCAGACAAATGGTTGTCGAATCTCTTTTTAAAAACTCCACTGTTGGAACATCCACGACTTTAGGATACAAGTCATTCCACTGATGAATTGTTCTGTCAGGAAATTTCTCCTTAGTTCTAGGTTGGATCACATCACATCACAAGTTCCCTTCATAAGTTTCCATCTATTGCTTCTTGTCCTGCCTTCAGGTGCTTTGGAAAATAAGTTGATCCCCTCTTCTTTGTGGCATCCCCTTAGATATTGGAACACTGCTATCACATCACCCCTAGTCCTTTTTTTCATTGAACCAGACATACCCAATTCCTGCAACCATTCTTCATATGTTTTAGCTCTCAGTCACCTAATCATTTTTGTTGCTGTTCTCTGCACTCTTTCTAGATATCTTTTTATATTGTGGCAACCAAAACTGGATGCAGTATTCCAAATCTGGTTTTACCAAGGCATTATAAAGTGGTATTAACACATCAGGTCATCTTGATTCTATCTCTCTGTTAATGCAGCCTCAGACCTAGTTGGCTTTTTTGGCAGCTACAGCAGAGTGCTGGTTCATATTTAAGTGATTGACCACTAGGAGTCCAAGATCCCTCTCTCATTCCTCACATTTTATATTCTCAGCACTAGTGGGAGACTTCCAAAGAATGGCAGAGCTGATGGACACTTCTCATCAATGGCAAGAAAATTGGAATTAGCAAAAATCTCCTCCATAAAAGAAGCCACTACCAACTTCAGTAACTCCTTTTGTCTACTTTGATATTGTCACATAGTGTACAAGCAACAGAAGCAATTACCATGTAGACACTGATAGTGACACTCCGTATGGAACCCCAAGACAATGAAGTCTGGCTTTTACTTATTCTGTAAATGCCTATTATTCCTGAACTTTAAAAAAAAAACACACACATTTTGTGAAATCCATATTGCTACTAGCATCCAGTTTTATACCTCATAACATTATCATTATCGTCAAAATTTTCCCTTTTGGCTTCCGAAAAGACTAAATCCTAGTCTTTTATGAAACTTGAAGGTATGCTGTGAACCATTACAGATGAAATACGAACTCCAGATGCAGTACTGTTTAATTTTTCCTCTCCCTTAACTGTTTTCTGACAGCAGCCTTTCTACCTGGCTGTAGGTGAGAAAGAAATAAGATAGTTCCAGACTCCTATTTCACTTCTGTGAATAGGATTTTATTTTCTCTCTCAAGCAAACCCTGATCAGAGAAGCTCCTTCTACAAATATGCCAACTTCTCATTAAACTGGCTCACATGAATACATTTGCTTACATGAACAGTTACTTGCAAGAGAAATGCCCATGGCCACTGACATTATCACCAGGAATTTTTAAATGAAAAGCAGTTGCAAAAACACAAGGAGACATATACAACCAGAGATTGTGCCCTTGAAAAATGATTTAAGTGGGCAGATTTTTAGCAAAGAAAAGGTTAAAAAAATATTTCTTCCATCCCTCTTGGCTGGTTCATTTTGTTTAACTTTAAATCACTCTACTGAATTATTAAAAATTCATAAAAACACAATGTAATAAAATCAGATAAGACATGTAGAGTAGTAGGGACCTTGACTTTTAATCATTCGCTTAGTGACCATTCAAAGTTACAACAGCACTGAAAAAAAGGGACTTAGGACCATTTTTCACACTTACAACCATTGCAGCATCCCCATCATATGATCAAAATTCAGACATTTGGAAACTGACTCATATTTATGATGGTTGCAGTTTCCCAATGTCATGTGATCAACTTTTGCGACCTATTGACAATCTCAATTAATGGGGAAACCTGATTCACTTAACAACCATGTTACTAACTTAACAACTGCAATGATTCACTTAACAACTGTGGCAAGAAAGGTCTAAAATGGGCAAAACTCATTTAACAATCATCTCGCTTAGCAACAAAAATTCTGGCCTCAATTGTGGTCATAAGTCGAGGACTTCCGGTTCTTAAATTGACACCAGTATAAGAAATATGTTCTATAAATGTGACTTTTTATTATTTGGAATACCTAATATTTTGTTGACAAATAAAACAGTAACAGTTACCCCTTCTTTACTACATTATTTTTACCATTACCAGTTACCATTAGACAAAGAACAGCTATATATCTCATGAAATCCAGTAGGGCCAATCGCAGTACAGAGAAATATATAAAACTGAATAGCACATTAAAGCACATAGCGATTGCTAACATGTATATATATGACTCTTTTGATATTCTTAGGCCTTTTAAAAACAAAACCTCATTGACCATGCAGAAATCTTTAGTTAATTTAAGGAAAATGACCAGCTTAACAGAACCAATAAGTTAGGAGACAGTTCCCCTCCCCCATTGATTAGAAATAAGCTCTTTTGCAGTTTTTTCTTTAGCCTATTGAAATTCATCTTGAGAATGCTGCAGTCTGACCATGAAATAGAGATCAATGGAGTGGCAAGTTAATTGATATATTTTGTCTGCTGTGCTAGTATACACTAAATCTCTAGAGATCAACACAGTGGTATGGCTTCTTTTAAAGGGCTACCTATACTACAAGTCAGCAACCAATTAGTGGCTTTAGTTCAAATCAGGCTTGATATATAGTTGGTTTCAGATGGTGTACTTTTAACCTTCTTTGTTCCATACTTTAGCAAAGTTATGATGCTGCAGGGACAGTAACAGCTCTCAGCAATTTTCTAGCCAAGTAGAGACCTAAAACCTTATACATTCTTCCCTTAATAATCTTCCATTCTGCAGGAGTTCTTTGCCTATTCCTCATTTATCTTCAGAATAACAGAATTGGAAGAGACCTTGGAGGCTTTCTGTCTAGTTCAACTTCTGCTCAAGCAGGAAACCCTATACCATTTTAGATACATGGTTGTTTAATCTCTTCTTGCAAACCTCCAGTGATGAAGCACCCACAATTTCTGAAGGCAAGCCATTCCACTGGTTAATTGTTCGCACTCTCATGCAATTTCCCATAATTCTAGGTTGGTTCTCTCCTTGATTAGTTTCTATCCATCCATTCTCCTTCCCATTTCAGATTTTTGGTGAGATAAGCCTATTATTTATGTCTTAACCATCTTCCAAGCACCTTTTTTAAGCTACTAACTTTTTCAGCAGTCTGCCTAAGGATCATGATGCATGTTATTTTAATTGCAGAATTTGCTCATAATTGTATTCCTTTGCTTGGAATAAATGCATAGAGTAAAGAAAGAGATCAAAGCCCTATTCAATCCCACCAAATTTAGGAAGGAGGACCAGCTGATCACTAGTTAATTAACCCAAAAAAAAGCAGTTTGATCTTAAGACTTCCTTATTTTCCTTCCAATAACATGTCACAAGGTTTCAATAGATTTTATCTTTAATCATCTCTTTTTTTGCCTCAGCTCCTTTTCTCATTATTCCATTCCCTTTATTCTATAGTCTCATTCATTTTATAGTAATCCTTGAATCCTGTTTTGCAAACTCCATAATTTAGGAAGGAGTGGTCTAATGGCTTATTATGGATCCTAGTCCCATTTATCTAGTATCAAGAGCACATTGTCAAGTTTGGCAAAAGAATTAGTAGTTTTTTGTAGCACCATTTTAACAAAGTTTAACATACTTACTTTATACTTTAAACTCTTCCCAGACCCCACATACAAGCCAACATTATATCTACTCTAATAAAGTTTAAAATCATAGCTGTAGTCTCTGCCTACAAAAACATTACTTACATCTAATTTAGGAGGGACTAGGGACATTCTTCCTTAAACTGCCACATCAGACTTCTATGGACCAAATCACACAAGACAGAGGAATTCATTGTATTGCTTCCTCTGCTTTAGGTCAGTACAGGACTATAAATAACAAGTGAATCTAAGTCTGGAATTACTGGTAAACTCCATTTTCTTTCTTAAATAAATCTCGTTTCGTAAACCCCTGAAATATTTTTTTTAAGTCTCAGAAAAACTCAGTTGAAATTGTTAGGGGTTTTGAAGTTGACTCTCTGTCCAATTTTGCACATATCCTAACTGTGGATATCTTGTGTAATTGTCTCAAGTTAATGAATCTTTTATTTCCAATGAAATGAAAAGTACATGATTTAATGTTTTCTCAGTCCTCCTCTAAAGACACCGCATCCTGGAAGACTGGGTGAATAATTTCTCAGGTTACTGATCTATCCAAAAGATTGTTAGATGGAAAAATTATTACTTGCAAGGCTTTTTTAGAGGGGGGAAATTTCCAGAATTATTTCTAGCAGGTTTTTGTTTTAAGCTTACCCTCAGTCCACTTTTATACCCTGGTAAACACCCCTTTGGTCTGCCTGTTTTGTTTACATTCCTTGTATTTCCTCTCCAAATGCTACAGTGTGTGACAACTACTGCCAAAATTCCCAAAAGTCTATTTGTGTGAGAGAAATGATGTGTGTGTGTGTGTGTGTGTGTGTGTGTGTGTGTCTATGGACAGGAATTAGATCAAGATAGTATCCGTGACTTCATGATCAAAACTTTCTTTTTCTGAAACTATGTTATGTGTGCTACACACTCATTTTAAAAGGGTGGACTCAGACTTGAGTTGTGCAGTTGTGAATGCCATCCTAACTTAATTCATCCCGTCACCAACTAAGGATTGGAGGTATGCTGCTTGCAACAAGGGAAATTTGCAATGCTGCATTTTGCCTACTGATCTAAGGGGCAATAACCAAAAGCATTCTGCGGGGAATATTAGCAGCAAGAGAAATTGAGCTGTTCAATAGTTTGCTAGATAGACAGAACAGACTCTGGGAAAGGACATATCGATACTAGTTTGCATAAGGTTGATTAGATACACCTAATATTGTTGCTTATTGATCTAATTTGTTTTTAGTTGGGGATGCTCTCCTCATCACTGGCTTCCAGTATTAGAGTATTTAATGGTGCTATATGTTTGGTGGCCGATGTGAATGATTCTTTTTAAAAGCAGTATCACATTGTTTGAGAGAAAATCGGTATTAACGTCAATACAGTGATAGAAGATAAATGGGCTATCTTTTCCAGGAGTGATTTAAAATATGATAAATTTTGGTTTAAAATATGACAAATTTTGTTCCAAAAATGACAAGCTCATGAAACTCCCTCTTGAGCACAAGCAAGCTGAATTATCAATCAATAGGGTGTCTCTCGAAATGGGCTTCTTTTACAGCTCTGCTTTGAGTTCCAGCCTCATTTGTCAAGTGTCAGTGATATGCGGAGGACTCAGTGCTTGCTGGGTGCCATTCTAGCTGAAAATCTATACACGCTGTGAACTTAAATAAATCTACCTAATAAAATAGCTTGCATTATTAGAAATAAGCTAAAATCAATATTTCTTTGAATTAATTTTATTCTTTGGAACATTTCTGAAGGGTGGAAGGCATGTAGCTTATTTTAATGTTTGAATATATATCACCATATATAAAGGCCACTTTTTTTAAAAACACAAACTGAGCCTCAGCAGGGACTAGAGCTTAAAAATGTTCTGATATGTTATTATTCTTTCAAAGAGAGAGTTGCTAACTTTCAGATATATATCTGCTTTAGTCAGTATGGTATTGTGGTTGTAGAGATTAGGCTCATCATAACCTGGGACCTGTGGTTCATTTAATTCTGATCTTTCCACTGCCCATTTGTTAAGCAGATTTAGCATATTTATGGCTTAATTTTAGTGAAATAGTCATACATAAATTCATTGGTTTTCATTAGGAGAATTGGGAATGCTCATTATTTTTGTACAAATTGTTTTTCCTTCCTTCTCACGCACTCATTGCCATTTGGGGCTCTCTAGCACTGTTTCTTTTTGTTATTATTTCATGAATATAGTGTAGTCCAGGACACATTACCAAGAAGCAGTGGTCCACAGTCAGCTTAAACAGTTTCAGAAGTCAGTTGGATTCTGTTCTTACTAGCATTTCTCCTAGATAAACACCTAGGTTTTTTTAAAAAAAATGTCCAGTGTGCTTCCAGCAGGAACTATGAGAACATGTATATAAATTCCCAATAATAATTTTAAAAGTTACTACTGGAGTAACTGATGGACTTGGGACTGAAAGCTACTTGTTAACATATTATCAATCAGTACAGTACAACAATCTGTACAAGAGTGCTGCTGAATGCCAAGGTAGGTACCAATATATAGATTTGGGGTATACTAACCACATATTTCTAATTATGTTATAAAAAGATTTACTGTACAAGAATATTAATGTCCCCTGCATCTTCCATAATTACCGGCTGAACAGAATTATGAAATGAATGCAGACTCTGCAGGTCGTTCAGAATTCTTTTGCTTTGCAGAATGTGTTTCCAAAACAGTTACTTTATAATGATTATTTAGTGGTGGGAAAAGTATGATCAAAAGACATTCTCTTGGACCTTTCAAAATCAGCCTGGGTAAGCAGTTTTAAGGGAAAGCATTCAGCAAGTACAGGTGTTTTGAATAATTGCTTTACTGCCTTTTAGCCAATTGATACCTAATTAATGGATTAAATAAAACATATAGTCCTAATAAAAAACTTCATTATAGATATTGCTAATTAAATAAGAAGTGAAAAGATTTATTATTTAATTAAAAAGACTGTAAGTCATGGAATGGCACACTTTTTATATTTTCTTTTTTAATCCACCACATAATAATATACAAAGACAACAATTTCAGAGAAGTTACTCTCTGCCTGGATTTAAATTGTGAAAATTAAGATGATTAAAATAGCAGACATAACTTGATAACTCTATAAATGAAATGCATTTTCCTAGAACATAAAAACATAGTGTAATCAATTCATATTTTGGATTTCAAATATCCAGAATTGAATTTTAATTAATTTATACTATTCACTTTGCGTCAAGAATGTATTCCTCAACTCTAGTATGTGGATAATTCTGTGTGCATAAATGTATCAATATGAAAAATCTTTTGCTTCATGAAATAACATTTTTATCCAATATCTCTTGCCCCCACAAGAGAATTATCTCTATATTTTTGCTATCTTTTGCTTTGATGCTGTTCTCAAAATTAATTTTATGAAGAATTTTTAAAGGATAAAATGTTGCCCTAAAATTTACAGTATCAATCTTCCTTCTTTTTCACATACATGAATTCATTTTTTCCTACTGAGCACCGAAGCAATGAGATTGCAATGATTATTATCTCTTTATTCCATTGCTCATAAATTCATGTGCTTGATATTTTAATCTGCATATATTTAAGATAGTTAGACAAAAAATCAGTTTGATAAAGCAGTTCTGGGCTAGAAACTGAAAGACTGAATTTTAGCCCTTCCTTAGGTATGAAAGCCATCAGAGTTACTTTGGACCAGTCACTTGCTCTCAACTCAAACTACCTCATAAAGCTGCTTTTATGAGGTAAATAGAATGTCCTTTAAAATATTAAAATGGTATTTATAGATTTGAGATTAAAGTTGATTCATCAGAAAACTGTGTTTAGGTGTATTAGATTCCTTAAAAATGTATTTGAAAGGATGGACAATACATTTTTTATGCTGGAGGTGTAAAAGACTTGAGGGCTCACTAACCTATATGATATGGTCATGTAATCATTTAGTATATTTTTGGGATAGCATGTTACTGCATATAAGCATATTAATGGGAAAATTTTCAATTTTAAAGATTTTAATGCAAAGTTCAATTATATATCAAAACTTTGGAGTTGGACTGTTTAATAAGGAATTCTGATTGCATCCATCATTGGGGCTGGCAACAAGAATTATATTACAAAATTGGAAAAGTAATACCATTTCAGATGTCAAGAAATGGGTATCAGAAATGTGTGATCTGTATCTCTTGGAAAATGCAGTATTTTCTACTAAACAAATGAAACAGCAATATGTGTTACTATGGCAGAGATTTTGTGATATCTTCCAATAATATATTTGCTAGACTTATTCATATTATAGTAGTGACTTCATTGGCAAAGTGGCTATTGATAAGTATAAAATCTGATAGATTTTTTTCTTTTTTAATTCTTTTTAAAAGCTTAAATACAAGTAGTCATTGACTTACAACTGTTCATTTAGTGAACATTTGAAGTTACAACAGTACTGATAAAAGCGACATATGACCATTTTTCACACTTACGACCATTGCAGCATCCCTATGGTCAAGTGATCAAAATTCAGATGCTTGATAACTGACTCATATTTATGATAGTTGCAGTGTCCTGGGGTCATGTGATCACCTTTTGTGAAGTTCTGACAAGCAAAGTCAATGGGGAAACCAGGTTCATTTAACAATCCTATTACTAACGTAATAACTGCAGTGATTCACTTAACAACTGTGGCAAGAGAGATCACAAAATGGCGCAAAACATATTTAACAAATATCTCACTTATCAACATAAATGTTGAGCAAAGTTGTGGTTGTATGTCAAGGAATACCTATATTGTTTTGTTTAAAAAAGGTTTTACAAAACAGTAGCAGTTGCAACTGCAATAGCACTTAGACTTATAAACCACTTCACAGTGCTTTACACATACCCTTACAGTTAAAAAAAATGAAGCAGTTCATTATTTTAAATATACAGTATTTTGTCTTTTTTCCTGAGTCATACCTTTAAAAGACAAGGCTGTTTTATTACGATTCTGAGATATAGAACAAGAGTGGATTAAGGAAAACTACAAGATGAATATGCTACCCATGGAAGAAGGCCTTTGAACATTATTTGATCCAAGCTGGTGAAGAAAAGAAATAAAAGGAGACAACAATACAAAATCAGATCTGAGAATTAAAAAATTATGCTGGCTCAGGAATACTGAGAGTTGAAGTCCATAAGTCATAAAGGGACCATAGTTCCCCTCTCCTGCCATAGAGCAATAGTTAAATCTCACTGCAGGGTTTTTTTCCCCAGTATCTGGTTTTCAGGTTGGGAACCCTCCTTCTCAATAATTGGGAGAAAATGAGTGCTTCCTTTCCTTCCTGCATCCTGATGTTGCTTCAGATAGCACATTTAAGATCTTGTTTATTTTTATTTCTTTGCAGAATAGCAAACAGCTTCAACGGCTTTAGGACACTATTTAGTATTTTGGCTAAGATCAGATATAAGTGGTTTAGGACATTTGTGCATGATTCAGTCTTGTTTTGCCCTAACTGATACCTTGTAACTCTTTCCTACAACTAAACAGGATTCTGATGATATATATGCTATATATTATATGTTACCATATCTAATCTTGACTTGAAGACATGTGGCAGCTATTTTCTTAATAAATTAAAATCTGCATAAAATCTACCATTCAAAGTTAAGATCATATCAGTCCTTAGCTACAAATCCAGTTTAAGCTCAGGGCTCTATTTGGCATATATATTGAGAACAACTCAGATCATCACAAGAGATAAAATTAGCATGATCACTGCCCTGGATCATGGTCATTAACATGTGGTTGAACATTTGTGACACTAGCAATTAGTTCTGCTGAAGTATGACTTTCCATACAGTCCACCAATAAGATTCTCACCCTTTTACTTTCTTTTAATTTGTTAAACATTTCACTTTCTGGTATAACCTAAAGCTATTTGGAGTATTATTTGTAATAAAAATGAAAGGTTTCTCTCCTGATATTTCTATGAAGCCATGTAGTGATTCATTTCTTCAATATATCAATAACTGGAATAGTTCAAAGAAAAATAATATGAGAAATGATTCGCTGTCTCTTTGTATCTGACATGGAGATATTGATACATTGTTCTTTAAGAGGAGAAAATGCACAATTCATCCACATATCTGGCATACTGCTCTTGTTTCCATTCTGTCACTGATGATAACTTCTGAAACTATCTTCAGACCGAGAAAGATCTTCATTTATACATAGTATGGTTTGAGATGTGATTCAGATTGATACTTTGACTTTATTCCTCCAACATGTATAATACAGTCATATCTACTTAAGGATGGTTTAATAGTTTGTAATAGTAATTAAGTCAAAATTAATATTTTTCAACCACAGAGCAATGCCACTTTCTCAGGTAAGTAGAGTTCCCACCTCTTTCAACTAGTGTTATGGCTTGGCCAATGGAGTCAAACAGTATTTGAGGAGGAATTTCTGTGCTGCTCTTGATAAGGAGATTTACAATAAAAAAGTTCCATTTTCAGCCATTACTTTTATTCAGTTTTTCATATTGAAGTATGAAAATGGACATACAAATCCAGTCACTTGAATTAGTTTAACCTTGTGTATGATTAGCTCAGTCTAGGGACTGTAGGATGAGAACTATGTTAGTCTATGATGGGGGGGGGAAATCAGAAGGAATCTGGTAGGTCTTCTAATTATGGGACTTAATTTAATTCCATGGGTTTAGCTGATTCTGTTAATATGTAATTCTCACAACACACTAATTCTCTGTATTTAACCAATTAAGTGTATTGTGGCAACAAGTCTATCATATATTTGAATAATTGTAGTTGCCGCCAGTGGAAATTCTTAAACATGATTCATTTACATGACTTATAGTTATGGTATCCTGGCCTATATTAGACATAAAATTTTAAAACTTCCTGATATAGCTATATGAAATGAATCATTAACTTATATTGTGAAAACAGTGATAGAGGGCAAAATAAAAAAGGGCTACCACCTTCCTGCCAATTTTCATGAGTTCTGTGAATGAATCTGGTTGGCTATGTTAAAATATAGAATGCTAGGCAGATGGATCATTGATCTGATCCTACAGCATTTGATAGCAATAATCACTCAGCTTTCTTTTATATAGCAATAGCTACTCAGCTTTCTTTTTTCTTTGCTTCTTTGGACATTGCATTTCATTAACAGAGATCAGAACAGTTAAAACAATTATTTTTCTAGCATCGAAGAGGAGTGGGAGTGAAAGAAAATAGATCCTTTTAAAATATAGATTTAGAGATGGTGACTGGGAGTACCAGGAATTACAAGAATGATCAAGCAGTTCATCTTGCAGCAAATAAAAGCTGAAGTGATAATTCAGGAAGAAACTCACATACTTTGGGCATGTGATGATAATAAAGGATAGAGAAAGTTATTATGTTAGGTAAGACTGAGTGCAGTAGAAGGAAAAGACAACAGGCAAGATGATGAATTGGACTGAAAAGATTGCACCGATGGATTATGGCAGTGTTTCTCAACCTTGCCCATTTTAAGATGTGTGGACTTAAATTCCCAGAATTCCCCAGCCAGCAATGCTGGATTATGGTAATATGGTACAAGCTGTTACGAGAAATGAATTGAGATGGTGAGTATTTGACTATGCAGTCTCCAAGAATTGAACCATTCAAAAGCATCTACCTATACTTTTCAGTCTGCCTTCTCTCATTGCTCTCATGCCATGCCATGCCATGCTAAGACACTTATACACAGGAAAGTCACAATGAGGTCAGCATGATTAGTATGCAAATGTAATAACTATGTACTTATGTCATAATATGTGACCTAACTGGAGAATATAAGCATTTGTCTCATAATTAATATCTCTGCCTGTCTGTCTGTCTCTCTTTCTAGAATTTACTCTCATACACGAACACCTCTAGACAAGATGAACAGCACATAAATCAATCAATCACCAAATAAATATAAACATGTACCTCTCCTTTCTGCTTCTCCAAAAAGTATGTGTACCCTCTATTGCTCCCTGTTTCCATTTTCCATTTCATGGCAAAAAATACTTACTATGTAATACAGTACATTAACTCTTTCTTCTGAAAACTGCCTTGCGCAGACACTTCCATTATGGTGGAGGGGACTGCTGTTCCCTGAATTACAGCTTATTGATTTAAACGTGTCTCTCCACTGACTGCTGTTTCCCCAGTTATAGCCATTTTTCCTTTCATTGCTATTTCCTACTGACTGTTTCCCATTCTGGGCTTCATGAACATTTTTCACATTTTCACTCTTGTCTCTCAATGCCCTTCTGTTTTTTAATGCAATTTGTCTATTGAGTTACAGTATATTTTCCAAACGAATGGAACTTTCTGCTCTATTATTGATTCCCATTGACTGCTACACAACTGAGGGCTTCACAAATGTTTTTGCATGTTTTTGTTGTGTAAAATAGAAATCATTTGTCTGAGGTGGGGATGTTTGACATTTTTTGAAGTTCTTATTCATTCCAGAATAAATAGTTATACTTAAAAGTTCTTGATGTACTGGACAGTCCTGGATGTTGCTGGGTATAATGCCAGAGGGTTGTGATAAAGGAATTATATATTTAGTTTTGCATGTATTGAGAGCAGCAAGGATTGTATTCTCACAATACTGGAAAAATGTGAGCACCCCATTAGATGAGGATATAATTCGGAAAATACTAGACTGTGCAGAGATGGATAGATTGACATTAAAAATAAAAGATAAAGGAGATACAGAATACTATTTAACATGGAATAGATTTTATGAATGGTTAGAAATAAGAGGTAGAGGGAGATGGGCGGGGCTGAAATCGCAACGAGACGGGAATCTCCTACGGAGATCCCCGAATCCAGCTAGGTGGGGGG
>JANHFL010010163.1:0-15832 GCA_032468155.1 Oxyrhabdium leporinum | reverse complement strand
AGGAAGGGGAGGATAGACATCAAGAAGAAATAACCAAAAAGATAATAATAACGCAGCGAGAGGAACATGTTCCACAGTGGATGTTCTTGTTGATCTCATCAATGGCGAAATACATAGAAAGAGGATGCTGAGCATCTTTTGGTATCATGCTGAAATAAACATACAAAAGTACAACTCATTATATCACAAAAGAACTACATCTAGTCATAAACAATGTCGATAATTTCAGCAATTTATGCAAAGGAGATTAATTTTGTGTATACTTTTTCCAAAACCATTTTACTTTTGTGCATTTGCTATGACTGCTATGGCTGCTGCGATTTGCACATTATTCTGACCACCTCCACAGCCACTGATTGTTGAGCAATAAAATAAGGGCTATGCCTTTGAATCCTTTGTAATATAGCATAGATTCCTTCTGTCCAAACCAGCATTGATTTAAATATTGGCCATTTCCATTTCAAGACTGTATCAGTTATAAAACTCTACCTCTTGACACATATCAAAAGCAGTAGATTTTCCACCTGGGACACAAGGATGGAATCAGATTTATTCTCTATTATAATGGATGCAGTGAAAATTTATTTTAACCATTTAATTAAAATAAATCCTATTAATTATGTGGACTTTCAGCAAGACTTATACCTCTAGGTTAGAATTTTGGAGAGGCTGGTTAGAAGTCCATTTCCTCAACAGAGTCGGAGACACTCCACTTAAATTGTAAAATCATCTCCTGACAGAGGCCGTATTTTTCTTTGAAAGTCTAGGGGAACACCAGCATATCAACTTCATTGGGTCGATATTTAAATCTTGCGCAGCAAATTATGTAATAAAGTCTATAAAACAAACTTTTGGTTCATACTTTGCTGATTATGTTGCAGCTTCCTTCTTTTATAGTAAAGATACATTCAAGATTGTATCAAATATATCAACTATCTAGTTCTTCCTAGAATATCTTGGAACTGAATTCCTTTAAGAATGTGCTTGTAATAGCTTACTGGAAATAATTATACTTACTTGAATTTGAGTTTATGAATTCCCAATCAGATAAATGATGGGAAAGCAGAGCCCTTACAACTCTATTAGTCTGTAGAGAATCTCTAGACTTTTATCTATGCAATTTGGGATGAACACCCTTTGAATGGTGTGGGAAGCACGAATGGATTTCCAGAAAAATTGCAGACTATAGGAACCCATTAGCACTATTCGGGTGACCCTGAGGACATAGATAAACCTCCAAGTTCTTCAACAACTCTCAGAAAGGAGCCAAATAACCAGCTGTCTGCAAGGAATATAAATCCTTCCGTTCCTCACCATCCAGTCAGAGCTGAGGAAGCTTCGTAGACAAGAAGCAAAATGTCTTCAAAGAAAAAACAAGGAAGTCCAGTTGCATCCTGAAAAAGCACCTTTCAGACATTCCAACTCTATTCTGATTGTGGGGAAAAAAATGAAGAAGAAGAAAGAAATCCCCCAGTGTTTGCTGTATGGAAAAAGATACAGGGGTAACAAACCCATTTCCCATGAATTCTGTGATACTTCC
This sequence comes from Oxyrhabdium leporinum, assembly GCA_032468155.1. NCBI lineage: Eukaryota > Metazoa > Chordata > Lepidosauria > Squamata > Cyclocoridae > Oxyrhabdium > Oxyrhabdium leporinum. Next base: position 14,292 of record JANHFL010010163.1, on the reverse strand, counting down.
ATTCTGGAGATGGAGGGAAGAATAGCGTTGGAGCATTTTTTTCCCCAAAAAAATCCATGATTGTCTCAAAATGTTTTCCTAAGGGCCATCTCTTAGCAGTGGAAGCCTTGCTCAACATGCCCAACATCTCAAAATATGAGAGCCAATTTAGCAGTGCTACCATTGAACTAGAATAATGTACTTCTTCTCTACATTCTATCACCTTTCTCTGAACTTGTATTACATTTTATTCAAGGAGGAATGGGGCACTTACACTCCATATTCAGAAATCTGTGGCACTCTTTTGAAACTCTGTGTACGTTCGTCAATCTTTATAAAGGAAAAAAAAACCCTCCAAGTATCATTTTCGCTCCAGGGGTAGAAAAATTACCTCTAGAGGTGAAAATTTTCTTTGGAACATTAGAGGGCCCAAGGCAGATTGATTTCAACCTCTCATTGACACTGCCAGGAAGAAAGAAGAAGAGCAGAAGAAATTTAAATGCCAGGAGACTTGAGTCGTCATTCCATTTTTTTTCAAATACATGGTCAGCAAAATGTAACTGTCAATTTTGCAAAAAAATATTGCCTTGATTAGACCTAAGAGGAAGGATCCACTGAAAAGGAGGAGGTTTTTTTAAATTATTATTAATAAAAAAAGTAAAGATGAAGCAGAAAGGTTTCCTTGATTCAGATAAATGATGAAAATTCAGTGGCACAAAGTGGATTTTGAGGAATCATCCAAAGTGTGGAACTTCTGACTCCTTTTTCTTCCAACAGTCCTTGTTCAGGTGTGATATTGCCAAAGAAAAAGAAATGAAATATAGTTATTTTGCAAATCATAACCTTATCCTCTATTCCCTGGTGATTTAGGCAAGTTTTGTTTGTCTGAAATCTGTACATGACTTATGTAAGAGTTATAGTTAGTGTCCCATAGAAAGTGTGACTTTCATTCTTTTGCCTTGCAATCCTATTTATTGTTGCCTTAATCTTATATTGAATGAGAGTGAAAAACACCTATGTCAGCTAATGTAATTTCAGGGCTAATAATTTGCTTCAAAATAATAGGATCTAATCCTTATCCAGATCTATCATCCAACTTCCTCCTGTACTTAGTTAAACACATGTGATCTTTTTTGCAGACTTCCTATTTGTTCATTTGTTTGTTTGACTTTTGTTTTGATGTCCATGAGTCTGGGTGGCTTACAAACATTAAAAGCCAATGAAATATTGAAGTGACAAATACTCATAATAATAGTCACAATTTACAATTAAAACGATGGGAAGGAAGAGTGCAAGATGCATACAGGGGGACGTGGGGGCCTTGTCTTCATCCATCAGACACCTCCAATATAATGCGCACTGCTGGGATCCTAGACCAAATGGCAGAGACAGGCTTGCCCCCCCCTTATGGGAGGTCAGAATAGTGGGTGCAGATGTTAACTCAGAGGATATGATATTTCAAAAGCAGGAGCCATGCTAGAGAATGTTGTTCTCCTGGACCATAACAGCCAAAATTCCTATACTGACAGGGTCCACAGCATGCCCCTCCTGCCCATCAATGTGGGCAGACCAATCCCATTGGACTGAGAATATTTGAATTGCACTATGAAACTGGCAGCCAAGGGTGCCCAAGAACTGTACATGCCCCCATATTCTGCCCCAGTTGTATCTTCTGAATACTCCTCAAGTGTGGCCATAGAGGGAGTACATTGCAATAGTCCAAGACTGGAGCTGAAGTGACTGAGTAGTGGGTTTCTCAATCCAGGAAAGGGCACAACTGGTGTAAAATATTAATTTATTCAAAGTTTCTCCTGACCACTGCTGCCACCTGCTTTTTGTTCAGGAGCCATGAGCCTAGGACACCTCCAAATTGCACACCGAGATGATGCAACCTAGGCACCCAATGCATTCAGTCTTGCCAGGGTTCACCTGAAGGTGTTATTTCCCCCATCCAGACCCACACAAGATGCAGGAACTGTAATGTCATAAAAATGAGACCATAAAAAAAATGCAAAGCAGTGACACAATAAAACAATTTCTTACTTTCGGATTCAGAGGTTTATTTCATGTGCAATTTGGAACATGAAAAGCCATCTTAACAAAGTGATATAACATTACTTGCATCAATTACTTACACCAATAACCCATTGCAGTGAGGTCCAGAGATAATAGCTAGTTCTAACAAGGAAAGCTACTGTCAATGGCCCCGATCTGAGAGCCCTGTCATCCTTTTATCCTCCTCGGCTGACCATCTCTTAAGAAGTGGAATTTTACTGGACTTACTTTCTTGTTTCCCATATACTGACAATCATCTGCCATCTGCTGCTTTCAGTTCCCTCTTTCTTCCCATTTCAAATGTTCCTAGACTAAAATAGCTTTTAAAACTAAATACTTTGCAGTTTCCCATTGTGCTATTTCAGTAGATTGCAAATATTTCGCTATGCTGAAGAAATCACTCTGGCTAACACTTTAATATTAAATGTTTCATTTCAGGCCTACTGTGTATTTCAGGCCTATATACCTTTTGATAAACTGAAGCCTAGGTTTTCTCCCCTTACAGTAAGAAGGCCGAACATCATCACTTGGATGTGAAGGCGTGGAGATGTAAAGCTGAATTCCACCAACATACTGATAATGCATCAACCCATGATGTTCGATGATCTCACCCAGTGGACTCGTGTAGATTTTGAAAGGGAGTGGCAAGAGTAGAGAGTTTTGTGGCACACCACAAAAGAGGGCTTGATCTCTCTCTCTCTCACTAAAATAAAATATTTTATCATTGCGAGCTGTTCAGAGTCAGTTAGCTTTGGGTGGCATCCAAATTATATGAAATAGTTATAAAAAGCATTAAAAATGAAATGGGACAGGAGGCATGACATTCATCCACTTTTTTGAATGTGTCCTGTATATATATATTATTATTAAAAATAATCTGATTTTCAAAATTATTTTTTATTTCAGAAAGAGTGTAGATCACCTTCTCAAATTGTCAATTAACAATTAGGTGGAATTTTTTTTTAAGATCAGTTATATGAAAAATGTTTAATAGATAACTAATTCTTCCTGGAATTAGTCCAAATTACTACAATGTGTTTATCTGCTTAAAGCTCCAGAGATTTAACAGAAAGCAGCAAAAACTATAAAGCATGGATGAAAGAGGTTATAAACTCATCCCAGTTCCATGGAGAGCTTGGGATGGTGGGAAGAATCAGACAGGGTTATTGGGTTCATTTCCTCCAGCATCTGTTGTTGTTGTTTTCTGTGATCAGACCAATTTCAGATTTGAACTGTGGAAATTTCAGTCATTATTCCAGCACATGTCTGTATCTCCATCAAAGTTAAAGATTAGATTGATGCTTTTCTCTTAGGAGGTGTGTTTGGAAAATCCAGTATGCTAAGTCAGATCCATTGGTGTGGGTTGATATGTTGGAGACCTCTGTTGGAAGACGTTTTGGCTGCTGATGTGTTATTCCTTCTGATGTTCCCTGTGATCAAAGTGAACACTCTCAAGTGTCCAGAGGTCGATACTTTTCCAATCCCACATCAATGGTACCAACCAGGTGATTTCCTCATTGGAGGGATGACTTCACAGAACCTCTATGCCTTCAGTGAACATAAATTTGATGAACATCCATCTCAGGAGCTATATGGACTTTCGGAGTAAGCAAATCCCCTACCTTTCTTCACCTAAATGTTCCTTATTTCTTCTCAACTTTTTAAGATGATGACACCTATTCCTGTGAGTAAGGAGGTGCTTAAATAAGGCAGATGAAAACTTTATCATCTGGACTTTTGTTCCCCCATCAGGATATTTTAATAGAATAGCAGAGTTGGAAGGGACTTTGGATGTCTTCTAGTCCAACTCAGGTAGGAAACTCTATACCATTTCAGACAAATGGTTGTCCAATCTCTTCTTAAAAACTTCCAGTGTTGTAAGTTTATTGTATTTTTAAGATGTAATAAATAATGAATAGTTAATTACAAATCCCTAAGACATGGGGACTTAATGAAATGAAGAAATCGTTAAAAGATAAAATCTCTCTATTAAATAAAGTAAGAATAGTTAATTGATTTGTTTTTCCAGACAGTCAATTATTTCCATAAGAAGGAGCAATAACATCCAACTTTAGACAAAGTTAGAAATTTACCTAGGATATTCTTCATAACTGAAAAGATTATAAATGAGGAAATTTAGAAACTAAAGCTGTGTAAAACACAGTACTTAAGAAATTCTTATCTGAAAATGGAAATGCTTATCTCAAATTATAACACAATGTTCGAAGTGATGAAAAAGGCAGACATTTATTATTATTATTATTTAAATACACCTGAAATAAAAAAATAGTTAATAATACTTAATCAATTCATCATTAACCCTGAGTAACTTCCCAAATGCAATTAAAATAATAATAAATATATTTGACATAAATAATAGATCAAAATTATTAAAAATAAAAATAAGTACTTAGCAGTATAAAACGTTATATTTTTTTATTTGCAGCACAGGCCAAAATTAGTATTTATTTTTTTTTATTTTTGTTAGGGAGGAATATAAGGTCTGTTTGAATTTGTTGGAAATAAATTGCAAACACATTCTGAGTGTTCAGTGAGAACTGAAAAGCTGTGAGCTGGAGGAAAACAAATATTTCAACTTTGAAATGCCCCTCCCCCATGTACTAAGTTCTCTTTTAAAAAAAACATTAAGGTTGAAGGAGAAAAGTAAAGTAAGAAGAAGAATTATGGAGAAATAGTTTATTGTCTTGCCACTGAACATTGCCTTAAAAACATAAAAAAAACAAGTGTATAAGAGTAAGTTTCTGTGAATAAAATGTGTAATAAAATTATGTACAGACTGTGACTAAAATATTAAATAAATTAGAAACATCAGCTGTATTTTTTTTAAAAAAAGGTCCAATTCCAATCCCAAGCAGAAATCGCTATTCTTTTAGTACCCTACTATTCTACACATTATAGTATTGTTTTCTCTATTTGCAGTCTGATCACAAAATTTTACCAGCATGTTCTTTCTTTGGCCTTTGCTGTGAAGGAGATCAACAAGAACCCACAAATCTTGGCCAATGTTACCCTTGGATTCCACATCTATGACAGCTACAACAACCCGAAGATGACCTATCGGACCACCCTGGACTTACTTTTCAAATCAGATAGATTTCTCCTCAATTATAAATGTGGACTTCAGAAAAATCTCCTGGCCATTATTGGAGGACTTGGATCAGATACTTCTTCCCATATTGCAGAAATTGTAAATTTGTACAAAATTCCACAGGTAGGTCCAGGAGTTGAGGGATTTATACTCTTAATTGATTTAAAGAATTAATCAATTGATTAAGCATGTTCAAGAGCATCCTTAAGTCTTCATTGTCATGAATCTCATATAAGTCTTAAGAAGTGAATCAAAATCGAGGTTAGATTCCTTGATGAATGATGATATTTTAATATATATGTTGAAAAAAAACCCAAAATGCCCAGGAATTTAACCATATTCTCAAAATTTGAGAAATTATGGATCAGGTGTTAATTCTAAACTGTCTAACCAGTTTTTGAAATGATCCATAAAATGCATAAGCAAATCAAAAACCTCTGTTTAAGTCCTCTGTACTATGTCTTGATGTTTTGTTTTAGCTCCCATATGGATCATTTTCTATGGAAGAAATTGATACCAGTAAATCATCTCCACTTTACTTTATAGCCCCAAATGAGACACTTCAGTATATCGGGATTGTTTATTTGCTTCAACATTTTGGGTGGAAATGGATTTGTCTCTTTGCTACTGACACTGAGAGTGGAGATCATTTTTTGTGGAAATTGGAGCCCTTACTTTCTGATCGAGGAATCTGCTTAGCTTTCACACAAAGATTTCCCAAACTATTGCGTTTGGATGACTTGGGCAAGTTTAGTGAAGTAATGATGAATTTTTGTACACGTTTCGCAGACATTAAAGCAAATACATATATCATCTATGGAGAATCTTTGACATTAGCGTGGTTCACAGCTTTCATATTTCTTTGGGATCCTGCATATAAGGACAATATATCGTTAAGCAAGGTGTGGATTACTACAAGCCAAATTGATTTCATGCTAACAGGAGTCCAAAAGGAATGGAATCTCCAGATTTTTGATGGGGCCATTTCCTTTCAAATCCATTCAAGTGAAAATCTGGACTTTGAGGAATTTCTTCAGTCCATAAAACCATATTCAAGGCACAGTGATGTATTTCGAAAGCATTTTTGGGAGCAAGCGTTTGACTGTTCCTTTACTAATTCTGAATTGCCTTCAATGGGAAGTAAAAAATGCACTGGTGAAGAGAACCTGAACAGTCTTCCTGCACCTCTCTTCGAAATGCAGATGACTGGTCATAGTTACAGTATCTATAATGGAGTTTATGCAGTGGCTCATTCTCTGCATGGTCTGCTATCAAAGAGCTCCAGTGAGAAAAAAACATTGGCAGGTAAAAGAGCTGAATCTCTGGAACTACAATCTTTTAAGGTAACATTTTTCAAGTAAATAGGTTTTCCTTTCACTCAGAAAGAAAATATATTTTCAGATAAATGAGACTTCTTAAATCAACATAAAACATAAGGAGTACTGCACCTAGTTTTGGTCACCATATTATAAAAGAAAAGATGTAGACACTCTAGAAAGAGCTCAGAAAGGAGCAACAAAGAAGATTAGGGGGATAGAGGTTAAAACATATGAAGAACATTTGCAGGAACTGGGTTTGTCTAGTTTAGTGAAAAGAAGGACTAGGAGTGACATGATAGTGGTGTTCCAATATTTGAGGAGCTGCCACAAAGAAGAATGGGTCAACCTATTTTCCAAAGCACCAGAAGGCAGGACAAGAAACTAATCAAGGCGAGAAGAATTCTAGAACTAAGGAGAAACTTAGTGAGAATAATTAACCAGTAGAACAGTTTGTCTTCAGAAGTTGTGGGTGTTCCATCACTGGAGATTTTTAAGAAGAGACTGGACCTGTCTGGAATGGTATAGGGTCTCCTGATTTGTAGGGTGTTGGATTAGAAGACCTACAAGGTCCCTTTCAACTCTGTTAATTGTGTTCTGTTCTAATGTGGCTTAATCTTGGAGCTAATCCTTGCCAATCTATAGTAAATCTTATCAGAATATACCCATGGCAACCCTTAACAACCTAAATAGAACCAGTGGAACAGCTTGCCTTCGGACGTTGTGGGAGCTTCATCACTTGAGATTTTCAAGAAGAAATTGGACTGCCATTTGTCAGAAATGGTGTAGGGTGTCCTGCTTGGGCAGGGGGGTTGGACTAGATGGCCTGCAAGGTCCCTTCCAAGTCTGTTAATCTGTAATCTGTAAATTGCCCCTTCTATATTTTTTTTTAATTAAGACATTTTTTTTCCTTTTTGCTGAGAGCAAATACGCCAAGAGGCAGTAACTCTGGACCTATCATTTCTAAATATGTAGGCTTACATAATTTTCCCCTCTTATAAAATGCATAGACATCATAAAATTGAATAACATATTTTTGTATTTTATTCACTGACAATACTTTGTGGGTTTTGCTCTATTGAGCAAAACTGAAAACATCAAGCGTTTCATAATATACCGTATGTTTTGGAGTATAAGAAACACTTTTTCCACCCCAAAAGGAGGTGGAAATGTCTGTGCATCTTATACAGAGAATGTTGCCGAAGCCCCACCCACCCACTGGCTCCCACCCACCGGCCTCTGCCTCCCAGAAATTTGCCTCCTTGCAGCAAACAGCAGCAATCAGCTGTTTTAGGCTGCAGGGATCGGCATCGCCTATTGCTGCCTCCATGCGCCCCATTTTTGGCTTCTGCATGCCTCATTTTTGGCATCTGTGCACCCCATTTTCTGCCTGTTCCAATCCCCGCTGCCCGGAATGGGCCAAAAATGGGGCACGCGGAGGCCAAAAACAGGGCGTGCAGAGGTGGCAATAGGCAATGGTGATCCCTGCAGCCTGAAACAGCTGATCATTGGGAGGCCGAGCCAACCGACAATCAGATACTTGTGCTAATCAAGCTGTGCTGAAGCTGAAACAGGCTGTTTGCTGCAGGGAGGCAAATTGCTGGGAGGCAGAGGCAGAGGCAGATTTTTTTTTCTTGTTTTCCTCCACAAAAGCTTGGTGCGTCTTATACTTTGGAGCGTCTTATATTCCAAAAAGTACAGTATATTCTTTGTTCTGTATTGGCATTTTGTCCAATCAAAATACGTAAAGAATTGCAGAAACATTTCATGTCTCTTATGTTGACTTATCTCAGTGATTTTTAACTTCCTTGCTTTCTTCTTTTTTTCAAGTAGCTTCACCCATTTCTTGAAGGCATTTCTTTCAACAACTCAGCCGGAGAAAGAGTGTCCTTTAATGAAAAGAAGAGGGAAGTTGCAGGAAGATTTGACATCATCAATATAGTTGTGTTTCCAAACAAGTCCATCGGGAAGGTGAAAGTTGGAAGTCTCAATCCCACTGTATCTTACGGAAATAAATTGATCATTAATGGAAATTTAATTGAATGGAACAAAGGCTTTAATCAGGTATGAAGTTGCATAAATGGAAAATACTTACATGGTTTGTTTCACCTTCCTTAAAAGTTTTCAGTTAAAATGACTCTAACTGATGCCCATGACTTACATTATAGGATGACTAGTTGACTCTTTTTGATGAAAAAAAAAACAACAGAGAAAAACCTGGCAACTACCTGTGCAACCTTTTTCATGTTATGAACAGGTTCTTCCAGTTTCTCTGTGCAATGAATACTGTCTCCCTGGATATTGGAAGAGAAAATCTGAAGGGAAGATCTTTTGCTGCTACGATTGTGTTCCATGTCAACAGGGGAAGATTTCAAGCAAGTTAGGTCAGTTATGAACTTCTATAAACATCTGAGAACATTAGGCAGCAGAGGAATTGTTTCAACAAATGTTACAATTTGTTCTGATGCACATATTTATTATTAAAATTGAAGCTTTCCAACCTAAAAAACAAACAAACAAGGAACATGGATAACCTACATAAATCTCAGTTATTACTAATTTCAACTATTAATAAGCTCTCAAATTCTGAAATAATAAATCTTACAGAAGCTTTTAAAGTACATCTCCACTGTTATGATATTTTTACCCCAAATGTAGGATTACAAACTGGAATACAAACACAATTAATTTTTTAGGGGGCTGTAAATCTCATCTGTAGGCCAGATATATGTACACATGTACATACATTTTATATGGTGGACATCCAAAGCATTGCATGACAATACAACACAAATCAAAGAGGAAAAAATAGAAAATTCTCTAAATCAGTCTTGTAAATTTGAATGGAAAAGAATCTGTATTCAATATGACATACAGTAACTATTATATTGAGGATGCTTTTAATCAATATATATTTTATGAAACTCTTGTTCCATCAAAGTTATTTATTGCTGAGGGTAATTCTGTCATATAGGAAGCACCAACTCATGTTAGTCTAATTTAGTAAGATTGTCAAAATGTGAAAAATATCATAATATTCAAAATCCTTAAAACACATTGAATTCCAGATATTTTAGTACACTTGCACCAAATATTCAGAAAAAATACAAATAGAAAACGAGAAAGAGAAAAGAAAGAAAATGGATATTTTAACAAAGGATTGCCATTTAGAAAATAGGTGTGCATTGTCCCCAGAAGAACTGGGGAAATGTTCTATGATACTCATGCAGAGCACTATCTGAAAATACAATTCAGCCCATTTAGGAAAGCACTGGAACTGCTGGAATATTTCCAATAAAATGGAAAAAAAACAACCCACAATAATTAAATCATAGTATATTAAATGAAATAATCATTGGAATATGCATGTATGCAGGCAACTAATCAAAGATGAACATCAATTCATTAAATATTTTTTAAAAAAAGTTAAAAAGTGTTAAATGAAAATAAATGAATTTGTCAGCCTTCTGAGCCATATTTGTAGAAGGTCTCTGAGGCTGCCACATTTAGTGCCTGGGAAAATGGGAGGGGGGATATTCACTGAGCTGGGAAGAATAGACACAACAAATTTCTTCCCCAGAGAGTCAAGGACATGTCAACCTGCACCTGGAAGAGGAGTGGAAGAAGGAAGGACTTCGGTTGGGATGGAGTTGGATTGGGCAATGTGATCAATGATGGAGGGAAAAACCTGGAAATTCAGATTCAGCTTTTTCCCAGATGTGCCAATATGACTTCTTCAATAAATTCTTACTTGGATGAACTTTGTTTCTGAGTGCTAAATGGACAAGGGGGGTTTAGTTGGAATACTGACAGAATTTCTTTTTGATCTTTTATCTAGATACAGAAGATTGTTCCAAGTGCCCTGAAGATCAGTTTCCAAACAAGGAACAAGATCGATGCCTTAACAAAACAATGAGTTTCCTATCCTTTGAAGAACCTTTAGGGATCAGCCTGGCCTCAGCTTCCATTTTCTTTTCCCTTATGACAACCAGTGTGCTTGGAATTTTCCTTAAGCGTAGAGATACCCCCATTGTCAAGGCGAACAATCGGGACCTCTCTTACACTCTCCTTATCACCCTTCTGCTCTGCTTTCTCTCTTCTTTGTTATTCCTTGGTCAGCCAGAGAAAGTAACCTGCCTTCTCCGGCAACCGGCATTCGTCATCATCTTCTCAGCTGCTGTTTCTTGTGTGTTAGCTAAAACTATTACTGTGGTTGTAGCTTTCATGGCTACTAAGCCAGGTTCTTCAGTGAGAAAATGGGTGGGGAAAAGATTGGCCCTTGCCATTGTCCTGTCTTGTTCTCTTCTTCAAGCGGGTCTTTGCATTCTGTGGTTGGCAACTTCTCCTCCCTTCCCTGAGTTAGACATGAATTCCCTTATAGAAATCATGATTTTGCAATGCAATGAAGGCTCCATCTTCATGTTCTATTGTGTCCTGGGCTATCTGGGCTTCTTGGCTATTGCCAGTTTTATTGTGGCTTTCCTTGCCCGTAATTTACCTGACAGCTTTAATGAAGCCAAGTTCATCACTTTCAGCATGTTGGTCTTCTTCAGTGTGTGGCTCTCCTTTGTTCCCACCTATCTGAGTACCAAAGGAAAAGGCATGGTGGCTGTGGAGATCTTCTCCATCTTGTCCTCCAGTGCTGGGTTATTGGGATGCATCTTCTTCCCAAAATGCTTCATCATTGTATTGAGGCCAGAACTAAATAGCAGGCAGCAACTAATCAAATGAAATAATTAAATTATGTCTACATTATTTTTATGAATGACAAGGGAAGGATATTAGCATGGAAAAATTAAAGACTGGCCCTTTTTGATATTCCTTTCTATCCTCCATTCCAAATCAACATTTGCACTTTGTGAATGTAATATCTCCTCCTTTAATGTTCTAAATCTGTTCCGCCCTCAGTTATTGAAATAGTGATTCTACAATGCAATGAAGGTCTCTTATCATGGTTTATACTTGATCCATGCAGGCCTCCTGGCCTTCAGAAGGTTCATCATGGCTAAACAATAGGCAGAAATCAATACAAATAATGATTAAATAAGGCAATTTTCCTCAGTATATTGTCAAGTTCTAATATATTAGCCATTAAGAGAAATTGTGTCTTCAATTTAGGTCATTTTAACATGAATTATATATGTCATATAATTTCTGAGATATTTTTTTTTATGAAACATAAATGCTACACTATTTCTATCCTATCAAATCAGATTTAAATGCAAATTAAATCAAAGGAAATAAAATTTATCTTTCTGTATTATTCCCTAATCTTTTGTCTAATGTCTATGTCTAGTTGGTCATTCTCCCTTGGTTTCAAATTGGTCACATAGTTATTGTTGAGGGCAAAAAAAAAGTACTTGGAAATTAACCAGGTTAAAAAAAAGAAATAAACAAATGTGTGAATGATATGATAGAGCAGGGGTGTCAAACTCATGGCGTCATGGCAGCATCACATGATATATCAGGACTTTTTTCCCCTTTGCCAAACTGGGCATGGGTGCAGCCAGCACATCACATCCAGCCTGTGGACTGGGAGCTTGACAGCCCTGTGATAGAGTAAGAAAATTATGCAACTTTGAGTTAGAAACTATTGGCAGTTAAGAGAAGAGTAGCAGAGATTAAAAGAAAAAAAAAGAAATTGTTTAAGTGATTTGGTACATCATCTCTCAGGCTATTTCTTTAGACCTTCTGAAAATGAGAAGGGGGCTTTAGCTAACAAAAGTTATTGAATAGCTGAAGGGACACACCAAGCCAACATCTTTACATCTTTATTTTATACAGGTAGTCCTTTACTTATGACCACAATTAAGCCCAACATTTCTGTTGCTAAGTGAGACATTCCTTGAGTGAGTTTTGTTCATTTTGCAACATTTCGTGTTACAATTGTTTAGTGAATCATTGCAGTTGTTAAAATAGTAACACAGTTGTTAAGTGAATATTGGCTTCCTCATTGACTTTGCTTGTCAGAAGGTCACAAAAGGGGACCGTATGACCCTGGGACATTGTAACTGTTATAAATATGAGTCAAGGGTCTGAATTTTGATCACATGAACTTGGGGATGCTGCAATGACTATAAGTGTGAAAAACAATCAAAAGTCACATTTTTTTTCAGTGCTATTGTAACTTTGAACAGCCACTAAATGAACTTTTTTATAAGTTAAGGACTACCTATATTAGACCTTGGAAATCCATAAGCAGTTAATGTATTATATGTTTGACATGAAGCAGCTGTATCAGATTCTTTCCAACAATGCAATCATATGATTTATTATGTGTTTTAAAAAAAACAATTTAATAATGCATAACTTATTATTCCCAAATTGTTTGGGCATTATCTAACAAAATGACCCTGAACATGTAGTTTTGCAGGTTAAATCAATCTGTTTATCTTCCACTCAGGATAGGACCACTTCTTTCTCTTTTCTTACTCTAAGAAATATGTTCCCGTGAAACTGGGTTTGGTTCCCATATTTCTTTCTGAGAAGGAACCCAAGAAACATTTCTTGTTTTATGGATTTCTTTTTAAATTATGTTTAACTTTAGTTTTAATTCATAGAATCTCTCTCTCTCTCTCTCTCTCTCTCTCTCTAGCTCTCTCTCTCTCTCTCTCTCTCTCTCTCTCTCTCTCGCTCTCTCTCTCTCTCTCTCTCTCTCTCTCCCCCGCCCGCCCTCCCTCCCTCCCTCTCGCTACAGAAGGGTGAATGGCCTAGCTGGGTTTTAAGTTGGTGCAGACTTCAGGGCAAGGAACGAGGTGTGACAGTCATCATCCAGAAGTCTCTTAAGATATACAGGGTCACTGCACAATAGATTAGTGAATGTGAGACCCTATTCAGTAAGTTGGGCTCTAGGGATCCATCAGCATTGTTGCTGCTGCACCAACTCCTCGCATGTAGCAAATTCCCTACTTAACCTTGTCTTCACTAGGTTGATGGTGGAATTCCTCAGATTCATGGTTTGGGGGGATTGTAACCTGCCCTCCCTAGAAGAGTGATCTGAGGTGGCATAGGAGTTTATGGCTACCATAGCATCCATGGCCCTGGTGTGGTGGCCTAGGGATGGAGCTCTCACCTCAGAATTTCTCTCTCTGGGCACAATGAGAATAAATCTGCTGAACAAAACTCTCCATTGGTGACAGGAAAGACATCTGGCCAGTAAACACTCTGCTAGCTCCATTCAGTTGCCCAGACTCCACCCCGTAAGGGATTATGGGGTCGTTACAAGAAGATGAGGATGATAGTAGCCATGGGCCAATGTCCCAGATCATTCAGACCCTGATATGGGACAGTGATGACATACTGTCAACATCCGAGATGGTGACACAGAGGCCAGGCCTTTGCGCAAGAAGGGGGAGGAGGTCGTCACAGATGGATGTGGGATGTTGGGTATTGATTCAGTATTTCTGTTGGAGCAGTGACAATGTGATCAAAAATTGGAGAGGGGTGGGGCTCTTGGTGTTTCCCTTGCCATGGTCATATCTTGCTCTGATTTCCATAGGATTCTTTGACAGCACTATCAACTTCAGGAGGCAAAACTTAAGAGATCAGTCTGCCCATTTTTGACTAATGCAGCAAAAACAGTATCATAAATGCTATGGACTGTTCAAGCTGATCAGCTGCATGATCCATATGAACCATGGGTTACTGCTTGGAATAGGAGGAAAGCTGAGACTGTGGATTCGATCATACCTATGTAATCTTTCATGGGTCTCTTCTCTCCCTGAGATTCAGAGAAGAACAGAAGGAGATGAAATGGGAAGGGGCGGGGCCTCAAAGCAGCGGCACGGGATCTTCATCGTCTCTTTCGATGGGATTCCGAACTAGAGCATGGAG
>JANHFL010010155.1:245050-261512 GCA_032468155.1 Oxyrhabdium leporinum | reverse complement strand
ATTGGGAGCAGGGGCTGAGCACTTAACAACAGAGGGGCTGGGTGCTTAGCAATAGAGATCAAAGGTGTAAGTTAGAGCTGAGCTGTAATACCTCCAATGTAGGGGAAGTGCCAGGCTCAGTATGGTAGCCTTACAAAAGATAGATGATCCTGGACTCTTCCCCATTAATCTTATCTCATCCCTCCATTTGCCTCAGCGGGCCCCCTGGTACTGCAAGGAACAGGGAGCATAACAATACAAATCAAAGGTGTCAATTAGGGCCAAACTGCCCTCTATATGATCTCTGGTGATGTATTCTTCTTCAGCCTGAAAGGAGAGCCATTCTCTGTTACAAGATAAAGGGATACAAAGATAAGGGGGACAGTTGCCAATTACTTTTACAGAGGCCTGATATGTGTTATAGGGAGTTACAGAAAATACTTCTTAGCTTATGTATGTTACAGAATACAAATAATACACTATATATGTGGTTACAGCAGCCGGAAAGGCGTATCTTGCGTAGTTCTGGCAAGTGGAGGTCCCAAGCAGAAGCATTTAAGGAGAAGGTTGGGGCTAATTCAGCATCTTCATTCATCTCCTGATTCACTATAGAAGCTTTTTATGGTATAGGAGGATGCAACTGTGTAGTCCAGTGTTTTTCCACACAGGGCAGGGACACTTGTTTCAGAAGAACTGTAACAATGACAGCCTCAGAAGAACTATCATCTGCTTGTCTTAAATAGAAAAGTCAACCAATCTGTGTCTGGGTGATGACCTTGAAAGAATATTTATACTCATCACATTTGCTACCGTGTCATTACATAGTGCATAAATACAAATTAACAGTATGTCCTCCATTTGGTGCATGCAGTCTTTCATCAGAGTATGATGAAAAGCTGAATCGAGTGTCTCTCAAAATCCCCAGTATTGAACATTTACTTTTTTTTTAATGTGCGTGTTTAAAAATATATAACCACTGGATTATTTAGCATTATTTAAAGCACGTGCATAATCAGTGCAACATACTGCATTCCAAATTCAAATGTATTCTGCAAATCAGGGGAAAATATTACTTAATTTCACTGTTTGATGAGATTTCTGCTTTAAGAAACTGAATAGTCCTTAATGATTTTTGGTGCAGCTTCTATTTAAAGCTGAAAGTGCCTGTGAAAATAGTCATAAAGCAGCTTGGATTTTTTTTTTAAAAATCAATAGCTGGGAAATGTTAAGGCAATGTTACTCCTTAAAATTTTGGGGTTGTTGTAGATGTATGGAGACAAGCAAGGTAAGGATTTCGAGACAAGATGGCTGAGGAGATTGAACAATGGGCAGCAGAGAGCTGACAGTTTGAAATTGATCACCAGGGATGATCTTTTATTGGAAAATATTTTTAATCCAACTCAGTTCTTGGACACATGAGTGAAAGCAAAACTCAGGATATATATATTTTTAGCATAGTGCCTTATTTGTGTTCTTTTGACAATTGCTGCAGAAATGGACTGGCTCCTCCACATTCTCTAATGAATACAAATGATTAGTTATTACGATGCATTCTATAAAGTACCCCTAGTCTGTTAGAGAAAAACAGGAAATAGTAATAAAAATCATGTTCATGTTTTTATACATACCAAAAAAGAAAGAAAAAGGAATGCATGTGCTAATTTATAGCTGGAATAACTACCATTCAGAATAACTCTTAGTTTGACCAATTCTCTATAAGCAGCACACCCACAAATTATTAATAGATTATTTAACAGGTATATGACCATAACAGACTGTAATGTACAATTGTTTGTTCAGATATTAATGTATAAATAAAAGTTAATATTATACCGTTTGTGTCTCCAGCCAGACAGCTTTTATCTACTTTTAAGAGGACAATGTAGGAAATAAAAATATATTTAGTTGCTGTGGCTACCATGCCACTCAATTCCCAAACATCTGAGTAAATGACATCCAAGAAAGATTGAAGTAAAAGCATAATCAATTTTTTAAAAAGAAAATAAAAACTTGTAAAAAAAAGAGTAACATATATGCAGTACACCCAAGTATTTGGGGTGGGAGAAGGCTATGCTTGCCCCAGTGCCAAATATTTTTGTAAAGAGTCTTTATGGACTTTTGGAAGCCAGTGAAATAGTGGACCCTGGACGTTTGAGGAGAGGGGAGAGCATGTTAGAGAAGAACAGTGGAACAGACAAGAGATCAAAACATAAACGATGGTATTTGGTTCCTGATGGAGCTTTTTTGAGTAATGACAACTGTGGGGAGTCTGGGGAGGAGAGATAGATCCTGAAACTCATACTTTTATTAGCTTGTCATGAAATAGGGCATTAGGCTCATCAAACAGAGAGCTACAATTATTGCTATCTTTTGTTGCAATCATAGGAATTGCTGCAATATCAGTCTGTGCAAATGCCTTCCCATGGAAGCTTGTGACGGCTAACAATTGGGTTCACTTATAATATTGTTACTTGAAGATTTATGATTTGATTATTCCATTTGCCCTTGAAAGATGGTAAGCCTATTATTTTTCTAATTTGCCATGATTCTGATTTAGGGGCCTTTCCTTTCCTCTGCTGGCTTTTTTTAAAAAAAAAAACCTATAAGACAATTTGTTTCTGTGAGTGGGCATGGCTGAACGGGTAAATCTGTACTTCCAGCAAGTTGTGAAAATTCTCTGGTGTTTTATGGCTGCTTATGTTGAAACAAATAGGAAAATTTTTTCCCTTACTGTCGTAGTAATGCTTCCCATTTAGCAGCCTTTAGGGAATGGAGATGGAGAGAGAAGCACAGGGATAGATAACACTAAGTGTCAAACGTGCGACGACCCATTGTCATCACGTGACATATCGCAACTTTTCCCCCTTCGCTAAACCGGGGGTGGGCGTGGCCAGCGCATGATGCATCTGGCCTGTGGGTCACGCGTTGGACACCCCTGCACTAGGTGAAGGCCGGAATGAGATGAACAGGACACCTGCCTCCTATCACTGAGAAACAGAGATAACAAGTCATTGGATGGGACTGGCAAGGTATATAAAATAAAAACTAATACAAACTAACATAAAATAAAGAAGAAAAGAGAAAAAGAAATAAAAAATACAAAAAGTGCAAGAAAAAAGTTTAAGAAATATAGAAAAGAAAGAACAAAAACAAAGCGTGGCTTCTGATATTCTTCAGAGCAGTCTTAAGTATAAATATATTTTAACCTCTGAAATCACATCATAATTCTCTTCTTTCTATATTCTATCCTGTCTAATCATCGAAACCATAAATCACAAGTTCATTTTAATTTTTATGCAAAATGTCCATAAAAGGATTCCAGTTACCAATAAATGTACATAACGTCTTATCTCAAATCAAAGAAGTTAGTTTATCCATCTCAGCAAAATCTGTTAATTTCACAAATCATTCCTCTATAGCTGGTAGTGTCAAATCTTTCCAGCTTTGTACATATAATAATTTTTCCACAGTAATATACTGAAATAATCTTCCATGGGTTTTTCCTAACTGTTTATCCATTAGTCCTATAAGGACAGGTTCTGGATTCAATTGAATATCAATCTTTAAAAACTTCTGTATCAAAGTGTATTTGGATCCAGATTTTTAAAGCTTTTTTAAATGTCCACAGAGCACAATAAAATTTCCCTTCATGTTCTTCACATTTCCACCAAACATACAAAATGTGTTTCTACATTCTAGATATTTCTATGGCATCACGTATGACTGATACATCATTTTATAAAAATTCTCTTTGAGATCATATATTTTAAACCTGTTCTTCCTCTGCTTCAATTTCAACAAAGGTTTATACATTTTAGCAATTACATGTTCATCATCAGTACACAATTGCTCTTCAAATTCTGTCTCACTTTGCGCCACACCGTAAGTCTTTTTGTCCATTTTGAATCTGATAATCGTAAATGAGAAAACCATTTACAACAATATCCTTCTGCTACTTAATTGCTTTCTTGATTTAATTTTAAATTCCCCTTCTTGGTTTTTCAATAGCTGTCAGTACATTAACCATATGATATGCTTCTTGAGCCGGGAACCATAAAGGCATTTTCAGACCCAACCTGGGTTTATATCTATCTATTCCATATTCTCAATAAAATTGTTTTTGAAATCCACATTAATTTAAACTTGATTGTAGCATAAAAATCCATTGCCATCCAAACCTCAGAACATGATCTTCTAGTTCTAAAAGTCTCTTGTTTCTCAGCAACATCCATTGTTTCTTTCTGACCCAACTACAAGCAGCAAAATATCATTTCAAATCTGGTAAATCAGTTCATAAACCCAGTCCTCTTTCCTTTGCAACTTGCAGTGCTTTATATGTAACTCATTGTTGTTTTCCCCTTGCCACATAAATGTAGATATATCTTTCTGTTGTTGTTTAAATGGTATATCAGTTGTCAAAACAAATATTGCCTGAAACAAAAACATTATTCTTGGAAAAACATTTATTTTTTTATCAAAGGTGACAATTTTAATTTTCCCATCTTAACATGTCATTCTTAATTTCATTTCATGTTTTAACATAATCATTTTGAAATGACATATAATTCATATTTTTCATATTTATACTCAAGTATTTTACTTCTTTCTCAATCTAAAAACTAATTTTCTCCATCAGTTTGATTTGATCTTCTAATTTCATATTTTTTGTTAACATCTTTGTGTTCAAATTATTCATCTTAAAACCTACTAACGTATTAAAGTGCTTTAATTTTCCCATTAATTTTCTCATTAAATGAGGCTGCCTTAAGCGGGGGCTGGTTAGCTTATCAGATCAATTTTTCTTGACAGATAGTTATACCTAATAAACTTTGTCTCCACTGAGTGATCTGCCACACATTTTTGAAAACCAATATATGGTCTCTTATTTTTATTTCAGTTCTGTATCCACCACTTATTTCCTTTTTCTGCAAACAGTTCCATTTCTGATATCTTGCAAATATAGTAAAAAAACAAAAAAAGTCCCTTGAACTATAATATAGCAGATACTGCAAGGCACAAATATGCTGCGTGTTTTGGAGGCACATACAATGTGAAACAACATGTAAAAACTAAGTTGACAAGGATGGTAATCATGAGGATGAATTAAATTTATATGATCTTTCCATCAGTTTCTATTTCTGACCAACCTCCTTTTTTAACCAGTTCTGAAATGGCAAATTAGTGCCAATCATTCTGTCTCTTTGTGTTACATAAGCAAATGCAGGTCTCCTTACAACAGTTTTTGTTGTTTCTCAGTCCACTGCTTCATGTGATTTATTCATTCCAGCTGGGCATAATAATATTACCCAGGATGATTTCCTTTCAAAACTGACTGCTCCTTGAATCAATCAATTAGGCAGACATGCTGCAGGCACTTGTCAGCTGGAGATGTAATGATGGATTACAAGTTACCAAAAAGAGGGAGACAAACTAGTGTAATGGTTCCCAGGTTTACATGCATGGGACTTCTGTTCTGATGATTTCTGTGCTCTCTGCTCTTAACTTTGACCCAACTCTTTCAGGTAGCAATTCCATCTTCTATCCCTCTAGGAAAAGAAAATATTCCTAGAGATCTTCCTTGTCTGAAGAAATAAAGTCCTTCCACATGCATCCCTCCCTATCCAAATGGGAAAATTTGCTAGAAATCAGCTCCTTTACTGTAGACCAGGGGTGTCAAACTCAAGGCCCGGGGGCCAGATCCGGCCCCGGGGATGCTTAGATCCGGCCCGCGGGTCCACCCTGAAAACAGCGAAGGATCAGCCCATGGTGTGAAAATGGAGCTTTTTGCTGGCAGAGGGTTGCAGGAGGACACCACGGCCAAAAATGGAGCTTGTGAGGGGCATGGGCAGCCCTCCTGAGCTCCATTTTCTCTGGCAGAGGGTTGCAGGAGCCTGTTTTTGCTGGCAGAGTGCTCGGGCCCAACAGGAGTGACTACAAGCTGGCCACACCCACCCCGGCCCCCGAGGTCAAACACAACCGTGATGTGGCCCTCAATGAAATCGAGTTTGACACTCCTGCTGTAGACCTTCAGCTTAGCTTCATCTTACTGTTAATACTCTTCTGTGTTCTTTTAGCAAGGAGAATAATCAGTGTAGTTCATGCATGGTGATAAAATGCATTGGGTGCATCTATCTCCAATCACTTTGGTCCCTCATTTAAGCAGGTATTTTCCCCACCACAATAGTATAAGGTGTCATTGCAATTATATACAGGCAGTCCTCAGCTTATAACAGTTTATTTAGTGACCATACAAACTTGAATGGCACTGAAAAAAGTTACTTATGACCATTTTTCACCATGGTCATGTGAACAAAATTCAGATACCTGGCAACTGGCTCATATTTATGATGGTTGCAGTGTCCTGGGGTCATCTGATCAGCTTTTGCAACCGTCTGATAAGCAAAGTCAATGGGGAAGGCAGATTCACTTAACAACTGTGTTCCTAACTTAACAACTACAGTGATTCACTTAATAACTATGGCAAGAAAGGTCATAACACAGGGCAAAACGCCCTTAACAAATGTTTCATATATATGGTGCATCAGAAACCAATAAACTATGCTAGATATCAAATGAAACTGATGTTTTCTGTATCTCACACCAAGGAACATGAAAGTTTCCCAAACAAAACAAACTGACAGGTTATATCCATGGTGCTTGTTTAACGACTTAATGGTTGATTTAATCAATTATTTAATGTTTAATGGTTCAGCAACCATTTCAACTTACGGCAGCACGGAATGAGTGACAGTGAAAATAGATCTTCATACTTTTAGCCATTGCAGCATCCCTGCAGTCACATGATCACAATCCAGGTTCTCACAATTACAGTGTTGCAGTGTCCTGCAGTCACGTGATCATCATTTGTGACTTTCTTTGCCAGCTTCTAACAAGCAAAATCAATGGGAGAGCAGGCAGAAGGTTGCAAATAATGAGAACATAACATCCTTTGCCCTGGTGATTCATAGAGGTGCCCGAATTCCCATTGCTAAGGGGTACGAGCATGTGATATTGTGCTTTATCACTATATCGTTTAACAACAAAAATTCTAGTCCCAATTGCCATTGTTAACTAACTGAGGATTCCTTACATGCTTTTGGTTCAATATATAGAAATACTGTAGAAGATACTGTAAATCACAGCATGACCTTTTCAGTCGATGTAGCAACTGATAACATCATGGTCTTACTTACCTACTATGCTCTTACCCAATACCTCTAAATTCTACATTCCCTATAAAGCACGGGTGTTGAATTCGCCACGTCACATTGCCGTCACATGATGTTTCAGAATGTTTTTCCCATTCACGGAACTGGGGTAGGCATGGCCTGTGCATGACGCATCTGGTCCACGGGCCACCAGTTTGACACCCCTGCTATAAAAGTATAAATGTCACCTAATAGTAACATTAGCAATGTTCTTGGAGAAAAAATTTCAGAAGTGGTTTGCCATTGCCTCCTTCCTAGGACTAAGAGAGAGTGACTGGCCTAAGGTCACCCAACTGGCACAATCCATAAAGCGGAACTAGAACTCACCATTTCCCATTTTCTCATCCAATCACCTTAACCGTTATACTAAACTGGCTCTCTTTTTCATGTCTCAGCCCCCTTTAATTATTGAATTCAACTCCCACCCTATAAAATTGCTCTGCATTGTTATATTTCTTACCCTTCCCTTGTTATGATGAAAAATGCAGACAGTTGTGAATTATTTCTTTTTTCTTACAAGTTTCGGTGATAGATTTCACAACTTAGCAGCATAAGGCCAAAAATACATGGGGCATGACTTTGCTATTAAAAGATGTTTTTATTACTTGTGAAATTTCAAATATAGTCAAGAACACAGTCTCTCAAGCTGTGCATCTACTATGTCCGTATGCCTTTGTTACTCTGTTTAGCCAGACCTGCTAGACTTTTTGCCAACAGAATGAAAAGCAGGTTACTTTAAAATGAAATATTAACCTTGGGTTTTGATTATTAGAGTTGTTTATGATGACAGAGGTAGTTTGTTATGGTTTATTCTATTTCAAAGGGTCATTGATTTTCAGGTTTTTAATCTGTATTGGAGAAAACAATCAGAAGCTTTTTTTTTCTATATAGCTTTTCCCCCTTTTTGTTTGCACTCCTCAATTTTGCTTTTGCCCTGCCCTCCCTTTTTCTTTTTTGTGTTTTATACTTTGTATTTTTTGGGGGGAGGGGGGGGGAAGCAGATTATCTTTTTATCGCCACATAGAATCTTTTTTTAAAAAAACAACCAACCATAATATAGGTAGTCCTCAACTTATGACCACACTTGAGCCCCAAATTTATATTGGTAAGTGAGAAATTTATTATGTGAGTTTTGCTCCACGTTATAACTTTTTTTTTGGCCAAATTTGTTAAGTAAACCATTGCAGTTGTTAAGCTAGTAAAACCGTTGTTAGTTGAATCTGGCTTTCCCTTTGACTTTGTTTGTCAGCAGGTTGCAAAAAGGGGATCACGTTACCACAGGACACTGCAACAGTCATAAATATGAGTCCGTTGCCAAGCATCTGAATTTTGATTACATGACCATGGGGATGCTGCAACAATCTTAAGTGTGAAAAACGGTCTTAGGTCCCTTTTTTCAGCACTGTTGTAACTTCAGACGGTCACTAAACGAACTGTTGTAAGTCAAGGACTACCTTTATATAGATCCCAATAATAACTTTCTAGTAGCATAACTAGCAAGCTTATCTCAGGGTAAATTCTGTATGAGCTTATTCCTACAAACAGAATTGTGGGTATGGTGGTCTCTCTGTTAGTCCCAAAACAATGGAAGGAGAGAAGAACAAACATTGAATCTACATCTCATGTAGGATGCCATTGGTCCTTCAGACTGTATTCAAAAATGTGAATATGAATTGTTTATGCCAGTCTATTTTTTTGCTGAATGGATCTTGCATATGGATGCTACGACAAAGGCATTAGTTGAATCCACATGGTAGGCAAAACGTAGGAGCCCGAGACAGGATTGTATAGTCCATTCCAAGCCTAACAAGTAATGTGTGAAATATATTGCTAGCTCAACCTCCATTTAGGTTAGAGACACCTGTCAAATGCTCCCAAGCTGAATTCTGATTACAAATAAAGAAACCTTCAAAACCTCTTCTGAAAAAGATGATGGGCTCCAATTAAAAAAAATCCAAACTAGAAAATAATTACTTTTTGATTTCTTAATTTTGGCTGATGGGAAAATATGCATTTCAGAGCACAGGTTGGTTGGTCATTAAGTGACTGAGAGTCATTTAAATGTGCAATGATAGTATACAGTATATATTTCTTGTTTCTTGTTCTTTTTGTTAAATAACAGCCACAAGAGGCCAAATTATGATTGGGAAGCTTATGTTATGTTAACTCTTTCCCCAATGCTGTGTCCCCAAAGAAAAGCCCTTCATGTACTTGCAGTAATATGGTGTGACAAATGTGGGAGGTATGACCCACCTCAGGCAATGTAAAACAGCAACCTCAGTTTTTCTAAAATTAATGCCCCTGCAGAAAGACGGAACACTAAGCCTTAGTCCCTCTTGTAAATTAGCTTCCTTCTCTCACACTCTATTAACTAAGTGGCTGATACCTTGGTTCCATGAATAGAGCCTTTGAAAGTATAAATTAGTCAGTTTTCCAACTGTTAGTCTTGTGCGGGTTCAGTTGAAAGGCAGCTCACCTGATTTATGCCTCAATAAAAATAAATAAATAGATTTGTATACAGTGTTTTCTCATGGACTCATTTTTGAATACAGTCTGTCAGCAGAATTTTTTTCCCCACAAAATTTGAATTGTGTTCCTATCCACATTTTAATTCCTGAGCCAGAAAGAACCTGGAGTTATCATACTGATAATAATACAGATATTATTTATAAATAAATGAATAAAGTGGATTCACTTAAATACAGATCAAGGGTACTCTTTCATTCTTAATAATTCTTAACACATCAGGAACTCACATAAATCACTCCTGAATGATGCAATCAATAAAGGCTTTGTTGCTTTAGAAGAATTTATGATGTATTCATTGAAAAGTGAAACAGATTTCTGAATCCTTGATTATGAATTCCACAGTCAAATGGCCATATTTTAAGATCAGAACTTACAAAAATAAGATAAGTAAGACCTTTAAAAAGAGGAGCATCATTTAATTTCTCAGTGAATAACTCGCCCCCCCTCCCCGGCCAAAAAAAAAATTGGTACAGCTGGTCTTTGGGAAAGCAAGTTCAGGGCTGAACCACTATGGGTGATGAAGAAACTGAATTTGCAGAATAAATTTCCACCTCCATAAATGTAAAAGAAGAATTTCCTTCTCTTGCATTTCCTGGTATAAAGGAACATGTCATTTAAGAGAAATAAACACTAATTTTGTGTAGGGGGGGGGAGGGCAAACCTAGTAATATAGAATTAAAAGTATTAGAGATATATGGGTCAGTCTTAAGTCTATTATCTTTAAAAACCAAACCAAACCAAACCACAGATATTCTTTTGAAATTCACCAGTTTGTAGGCAGGGATTTCTCTGAATTTCCCTCAGAAAAGAAGTTCTCCCACAATTGCCCAAGAACAGATATCCCTCTTTTAGCCACACAGCAAACA
The DNA here is from genome assembly GCA_032468155.1 of Oxyrhabdium leporinum. Classification (NCBI taxonomy): domain Eukaryota; kingdom Metazoa; phylum Chordata; class Lepidosauria; order Squamata; family Cyclocoridae; genus Oxyrhabdium; species Oxyrhabdium leporinum. Next base: position 250,930 of record JANHFL010010155.1, on the reverse strand, counting down.
CCTTTTCTGAAAAATCTAATAAGCAGGGCTAACTCCTTCCTGATGCAGTCCAGAGATGTTAACTGAAGGATGGGAAGCCAGCAATCTGCTGAGAGCTTATTATACAATGTGAGCAGTCATACATACTGTAGCTAAAGAAATGAAAGACTACCCCTTGCACATAGGAGAATTCCTCTGATGTGCTCTTCTCCTTTCCGAAGCAAATTCCATTTCTAAAAAATGCAGGGACATTTTTTCTGCCCATCACTAGCTTTCTCAACTGTGTCCTCCCCTGTGTGTTTAATAAATCAAAAGGATTTAGAGATTGAGAACCAGATCTGATCCAGCATTGAGCTAGCAGCAGCATTCCCTTGCTGTAATCCAGACCTTCTACCTTGCTGTAATCCAGACCTTCTACCTTGCTGTAATCCAGACCTTCTACCTTGCTGTAATCCAGACCCTATCTCCCCCACCCCCTTCCCGGTTCTCAGGTTTGCTGAATACTTGGGAGGGAATAAAAAATGCTCAGTTTTAACACCAGGAGTATCTGCAGGTACGCTTTAAAAAAAAGGTCAAAGTAGCAGGATGTCATTGAAGCTGCACTGCACGTAAAAACCTGGTGGAGCTGCAACCCTATGATTACAGCAGCTATCTTGACTTTGTTGGCTACACCCAGTAATTTGGTTTCTCCTAATTCACCCCCTCTGCAATTAATTCAATTAACTCCCGATTAGTTTTCTTGATCTATTCCATGAGTGCCAAACTCACACCATCACGTTGCCATCATATGATGTATCGCGATGTTCTTTTTTTTTCCTACGCAGAGCTGGGGCGGGCGAGGCCTGCATCTGGCCCACAAGCTGCCAGTTTGACACCCCTGATCTATTCGTTTCTTTCTATCAGCTTTCATACACCTAGAATGATTTTTCTGCGTATATTTATCACCTTCCTTTTACTTCTTCCTTTTAAGAAATACATTAGTTGTTTTAACTTGCATTTAACCAATTCATCCGTGGAACAGCTTATGTCTGGAAGTTGTGGGTTCTCCAACACTGGAGGTTTTTGAAAAGAGATCGGACAGCCAGTTTTTCATAATGGTTATAGGGTCTCCTGCTACAGGAGTGAGGTTGAACTAGAAGTCCACACAAAGTCTCTTCTAATCGTATTATTCTATGTTCCTCCAGCTCTGGGGAAATTTATTTGTAAAATCTTAACTTAAACACCCCTCCCCACACACTTTTTAACTTTAATTTATCATCACAGAGTTTTTTTTCTACCTATTCTATCAGTAGGTATGTGTTGTTTTTATACAGTGTACCATTTCTGGCAAGAAACTATACATCTTATCTTAAATGTTATTATTTTGAAAAGCACCAAGTATTTTTTTTTTTTGATATTGTTGTTGGCTGAAGGATTAGCACCTTTGCAATCAGTTTGGCTGCTAGAACAGGCTACATACACATCTGAGGAGGTTGTGCCATAAAGTACATGATATTACGACTCCTGCTATTAAATAACACTTGGCTAAAATATTTGTATTTATTCTTTGACATTTCAGTATTAAGTACAAAAAGATTACTGATAATTCTGTTTAAAAGAGCATGCTCGTAGTTTAAAAACAGATGCTTTAAAAGTAACCTTATAAAAAGCCCTAACTCAAGAAGGTGTGGGGAACTCTCAGTTGTTGCTTCAACAACCAAGATATTATTGAAAAAATGATTTGTGGGATTGCTCTTGTTTTCAAAACTCTCAGAGGCTAGCCTTGATATAGCAGCATTCTGATGTTGTCCCTGTAATGAAGGCAAGTGTTGCTGCTTTGTTTCCAATGATACTTTAACCCGAGTTTTGAAATTGTTGAGGCTTCTATTCCCATCCTCTTCAAGGCTGGAGATAGAAGAAATAAATCTAATATGAGTCATGCCATTTTGTTAAATGTTAAATTTTGCAGTTTAGAAGTATGCATGCAATAAGTTCCACGGAGCTCAAATATCTGGAATGATCTGTTCCCACCCAGTACCCACCTCCATCCACATCCTCTTGGCCTTCAGAAAAGACAATAAAAGTGTGTGTCTTTTTCTTTGGAACTTTGCAGATGCAAAGATTGGAGGTTTCCCATCTGGAGAGGGATACTGGCTTGGATCCTTGGTTAACTATGATTATATTTTTAACTTTGTTTATTGTGCTTTGGTTTTGATCTATTGTGCACTACCCGGAGTCTCTATATCCCGATTAGGTAACCACATAAATTTAATCAATCAATCAATCAAGGATTTTATCCTTAACATCTATTTCATGGCCATATAATCGTCAGAGAACTAACATTTTCAGCCCACAGGTGTTTTCATTTTTACCAGTCAAAAAGGACATATCAACAGCTTAAAGCTCATTTCCAAATGGGAATCAGTTGTTTTAGGACAATCATTGGTGTAGAAGAGTTGAAAACACCCAGTAATAGTGGCAGAAGGTGTTTTTTTTTTATCATCTGGAAATGTCACGCTTTCTCAACTAAAACTATCTCACAAAGATATGTGTGGTCGAGTGATGATGTTTTATTATGACCACGAATATTCCACTTGGCTCTTATCCTCAAAAAAAAACTGTGCAGAGTATTATGCACCCCTGCAGATTTAGATCAATGTGTCTGTATGGAATTAGGAACATTAATTTGGTTCACTTTAAAAAATGAAATTGAAGTAACAGAATGTTTGCTGTCCCACAGGGCGTGCTATTTTTTCCCCCCAAGATAATCTGTCACTCAAGAAAAGTGTTTCCCCATCTTGGCAATTTAAGATGTGTGGACTTCAATTCCCACAAGTCCCCAACCAGAATTCTGGGAGTTGTAGTCCACAAAGCATAAAATTGCCAAGGTTGAAAAATACAGCCCAAGAAAGATGAAAGAATATTGTTCCTGTGGGAGGGAACAGATTTTGCTTTCCTGCAGCATAGAAATGTTCTCAACCCTCTCAATCAAAGCATGTGCTACTTTGCAGGGGTTTTTTGCCTTTCCCTGCTGTAATTTGCCATGTAAGCTATTCTGCTATTTTTTATTATAATTTACAACTATCACTTATAGTAACAGCTTGGTCACACTCTTTCAGTACTGTTTCTTTCAACTGTTGCTCAGATTCTTTTACTTTTCTACTACTTTTTTCAATCACTCCAATCCTCTGCCATCCACTCTAATGCCATCATTGTCTGAAAAATACATAACTTAGATAAGCAGAAATAAGTGCAGATATCTCAGAACTAGCACGCATGATTTTCCGCAGTGTTATTCAGGCCATTTATGAAGATAAAAGCAAATGCTTCACAGATTGCAAAAGTAGTATTTATAAGACACTTGGGTGTATTTAAGCTCACTTGTTCTTCCATGATTAATACATAGTCATGGGATGTAAATAATTACCTAGATATCTATTGATCATTTCTGAAGGGCATCACATTGGGAAGTCTGCTCTGCAATTATTATAGAATCATGGTTCACATTTCAGCATCAAAACCATCTCAATGGGGAGGATGCTTTTAAAAAATGTTTGGAAACATGCATTTCCCCTGTTACAGACATAATCAACAGTATGCTGTGGCAGGTTCAAATGTAAATATTTTATATAAACTGTGTATGTAGATTTCTGAATGTGTGTAAGAAGAGAGAGACTGATACAACATTTGCATGCTGAGAATAGCAATACAAACCGCATTGACATATGTTCATTATTTCAGGCAAACAGGTATGCTTAGATTGAAATGAACTCTTTAATTAGTTTTAAATCTCTCCCTCTCTCATTTTGTCTCTGCTAGCCAACCTCCCTTGGTAATTAAGTATATCAGTTCTCTTTCCAGCTGTGTCAAAAAAATTCCCAACTTTGCAGAAATAATATTCTAATGCACACTGTCTTGCTTCATATTGCTTTCCACAAACTACAACACACCTATGCAAGATGGAGACTCCTCCACCATCTCTACATATTCACACTCTCCCACAGATTTCCGTGCAGATGATCTTGTATTCAGTAAGATTGCTGGGTTTGGATAAGGAACAGAAGCCGAGTTATAAGGAGGGAAAGAGATACGGTATTGATACACATCAGTCTTTAATGAGAATGTGGGCAAGAACAAATTCCTGGGGGAGCAACAGACTCTGGAAAGAAGTTGACTCCCAATATAGGACAGTGTGCTGTGACCATGGCAAAGAGTCCTCTTTCCTGATGATCCAGTGGTGGACTAATATGGAATACTATTGTAATTTTCACCTGTCTTGCTTTCCAGTAGTGGTACAAAAGGATCTTCTTAATTTATTCCACAGGATCTATTCCTAGCATGTCTGTATTAAGACGTTATTCCAATGCAGACTGCATGAAAAGAACTTCTCTGATGCATTCCAGTTCTTCTAGTATATGTTATGCATTATTTTATAGAAGTGACTCCTGATTCTGGGTTGTTATCTCCCCCTCCCCCTTTACCCTTTACCCTTTCTTTCTTTTCCCCTTCTAAGAAGCTTTTGAGCAACCAAATAAGGATACCCAGTCTTTATGGAGCTTTTTGGAGAAGGTGGAGTTTAGGATTCTTTTTTCCTCTAATTTTTTTCTACCCCATCCCTTAGCATAGGATTGATCCTGGAATCTGAGGACCTTGAGTATTGAAAACATATATTGAAAACAATAAACATCTTGACAAGCCATTTTTGTACTGTTGTGGAGAAAGGTGCCCAGTCATCTAGGAAGGAAGGTAATGGACCTACAACCAACTGAAATATTTACATCCACATAAGTATTAATCCTATCCTGTTGATTTTTGTGTACATGTTATCAATGGACATTCATTTGTGATAATTCAACTGCTTTATGGTGCAATGAGATGATTTATTAATTGCAACCAAATTCCAACTGTTGTAATACAATTTTAGTATTTTTGGCAAAGGGCCTTTTTTTTCTTGCCAAAAGCTTTCTGTGCCAATAGACAAGACATGTAATTGCTGCATAATCACCTGCTTATCAGGCAACATCACTAAGGAAATAAATTATCAAAGGGAGTAGCATTTTGAAGTAGAAGAAAATACACACAGCAGTCAGTTTTCCTTCAAGGATTTCTTTCTTTCTCCTGGCAAACTGTCTTTCAACACGTAGAATAAACTCTGCAAGCACAATAAGATGACTCTGGCCTGGAAATCCCAAGGATATTTGAGGAATTAACAACAACAACAACAACAACAACAATAACTTTCATCAGTACAACTCATACTCATTATCATCAGCGCAATGCACTTTAGGGAGAATGTAGACTTTATATTACCATGGATAATATGATATAATTATCAGCAGGATGAAAGTGAAATGGCAATAAATGAGGATATTTTTAACATTCCAGTTTATTTTTCAAACTAGATAAGTCCTTCCTGGATTCTTTCCATGTTGTCAGGTATGTCCACTGAGCGCTAAGGTGAATTTATTTGCAGCCTTGTTCAGAAAAGTAGATTAACTGATGGGCATAGGAAAACTGGAATGGCTAAAAAGGGAGAGATGAACTACTTCCAGCTATTTCTCTTAGATATGAGCTGACTCACTTTCCCTTCCTTGTAATTAGCCAGTTTTTAAGAATCTGTGCTAGTGGTAAAGCTTGTTGTGAGTGTGGTGTCTACTTAGTTATTGAATATATTTGCTAGATTTAGTCATGGACAATGATGCAGTTGGGGTATAACACACAATGTACACATGCACACACACATATACTTTTGATATATCTATTTTTATTTATTTTGTCTATACAATCTTGTCAACTGTATAGACAATATGAGATTATATATACAGTGTCTGTCTGTCTGTCTGTCTGTCTGTCTGTCTGTCTGTCTGTCTGTCTATCTGTCTGTCTATCTATCTATCTATCTATCTATCTATCTATCTATCT
>JANHFL010010155.1:230790-244950 GCA_032468155.1 Oxyrhabdium leporinum | reverse complement strand
CTAGTGGGATTTGAACCGCTAGATTGAATCAGCAGAAGTGGCCTGCAGTTCAACACTCTAACCACTGCGCCACCACAAGGCTTGCTTGCCTTGTAAATCCAAAATAGGGAAACCACCTCAGAAATCTTAGCCAGAATTGCAGTACTTGATAATGATTTGTCAATGCAATAGGAGCATAGAAATATTGGTGTGTTGGAGGGGCGGGGCTGACATTGCGGCGATACAATGCATCTCCATGGGGCTCCATGGGATGGTGCCGAAATTCGAAGCACAAGGAGGTTCTGATGGACCTAAATCACCTCGGAGGGGTGATGAAGTAAGAGAGCACACTCCACTGATCTCAGGAAGCCTGCAAAATTCCTGATTGATCCGGAGAAGGCTCTCAATCCAGTGGGGAGAAAAGGATGGCCATTGCGTGCCTGATCAAAGCTGGGACAGCTGACCAATAAAGAAAATGAGAAAGGATGAGGAACAGTGTGAACGATCTGTGTGAGAGATTTCTAACTTCTAACTACTATTGAAGAACAAGCTCCCTGGAAACTAGCTGGGGAGAGAGTGGGACCAAAAAAAGAGGAGGTGGCTTTGTTTCTCCACCTCCCAAGGAAAGCGGCAAGCAAGCCGGAGAGCCATTTTTAAAACTGGAAAGAAAGAGGGTTTTTGTCTAAGAGAGTGAAAGAACTTTAAAACTAGGAAACTAGACTGGGGACCTCAAATACAATATTGGGTAATTTCGAAAGCTTTTGGAGACTATAAAAATTGGAAAGTGTGGAAATGAATAGATTAATGCTGGCAATTAAGGAGAAAGAGCAAACTCAATACCATATGGTATGGGATCTATTTTATCAATGGTTAAATAATAAAAATGGAAGTTAGAAACAGGGAAACAAAATAAAGAAGATATGTTAAAATAGATAAGTAAATATTATGACTCATATTATTATGTTAACATGGTAGAATGAATATATGGAACATTATTATGTTAAATATTGCAGAATTAATATTAATGTAACAAAGGATGTTGCAATTTTGATTGGGTTCAGAAAAACCCTTCTTACTATTGGATAGTGACATTTTGCCAAAGCAGGTACAATTTGCTCACATTCTCTGTGTTCTTAGTATTTTCTCTTCCCTTTCTCCCAAAGCAGCAAAGTTTCTAGTATAGGCAGTAAAGGTTCAAAATAATCAACAGTGTCAGCATAATCAACATTTACTCAACAAAAGTATAGTACACAATATTAATAGTAGAGAAAGGTTCTGGCTTTAGATTTATGGTTTTGTTACCTTTGCTACAGATGAGTTTATCCTGAAATTGTTTCATTACTGAAGTTTTAAACATCCATTCTTATCTCCCAGAAATATACATAGAAAAAGTACTAATCATTCTGTTTAAACACGGCTATCTCCAATTTGGTCAAACCTTTAAATATCCATATGCAGGCACTGTGTCAATAATAGGATTCAGCCCATCACCCAGTTGATGGTGCCTTCTCATCATTGAAAAGTGAGATTCCTACACAGAATAATTCTGAGGCCTTGAGGAACAATGCAATATTTCTAACCAGCTTTCAAGTACATATATCCTTTTAGAGAGAAACATGAATAGTTGATAAAACAAAATTCATGTTTTTATGTCCTTAGGGATCACATGCAAAGCAAACAATGTAACTTGCAAACAATTGCTAGATAAATGTAGCTTGCTGGCACATACACATTTATCAGTGGCTAGATAAGTATGAATTTGCTTCTAATTAATAAACAATTAAAAAGTAGTTCAGATGCAAATGTAATCAAAGTCCCAACTGCATATATTTCAGCTGCTTGAGCAATATCAGCTAATCATTCTCAGAGTGTGCATGGGTATATTTAGATTTAAATATATTTATTTAAATGGGTCTATTTGCTTCAGCATTACTTTGCAGAACCGTATAGAAAGGATGGTTCAAGATTGTTTGCCGATTTTTATACAGATCCACTAATTTCTGGTGCAGAATTTAGTAATATGTTCAGTAGATTAAATGTATCTGAAAAGGAGTTTGAACTTGTATTTTGAGACTAAATTAATATTTAAATTAACATTTAAAGGCATGTCTAACCCAGGGCCCACAGGCTGCATGCAGCCCTGCACAGCTAGTAATGAGACTCCACAAGATTGTAAACTTTAATAATGTGATTTATACACATCAATTATATTACATATTTTTATTTAACCCAACACAATTCTTTTTTCACCCAATGCAGGCAAGTTAAAAAATTGCTCACCCATGATTTATATACCAAGCAGACTTTTTAAAAAGGAATGGCATTGATTTTATAGCAATGGATTTGCCCATCACAATGGTGATATTAGCAAGTGGAGTGCTAGAAAGAAAACATTTCTATTTTTTTTTCCTGGAGCAGCATTTGCCAATGATACATTTTCCCCTACAACAGCATCCTGTTTTCCTGTTGAAAGTCATCAACTGGTTCCTGGATAGTCTTTTACATTCTTCTGTTCCCACATTGCAGAGAAGATTTATCATCCTTGGCCAACTCGATTTTCTTATCTAAGGCTGACCATAATGTGATGCCCTAAAGTTATTTATCTTTCTCAGCCAGCCAGTCAACTATTTAACATAGCAACATGGCTATTAGGTACTATTTGTTAGTAAGATTGGCAGAATAAATTAATATGGATTTCTATCTTTATGACAGCGTTCATTTCATTTCATCACTGATGAATCTGCTTCAGAAATCTGCTTCTCATTAAATGCAAAGTGTATTTCTGGCCTGTCCTTCATGCTAAGTAACTGAGCCCTGCATTATTTATAGGCTTTCATCATGCTAAAAGCAGATATGTAGGCAAAGGCATCCCATGAGTTCAGGCCTAGAAGCCTGTTGTGCAGTTTAATGATGAATATGAATTAATACATACTGAGCATTTCAAAACACGTGATTGTTCGAAAGGATGAATAATTTGATTAACTGAATGAACCAAGGTAGTCTGTATCAACTGGGTGATTATAAAGGCACTACATAACAATGACCAAAGAGGGACTCCTACTAGGTTTTCTTCGACTGAGTGATAATTTCATAATTCATAAATTAATGAATTCCTTTGACTGAATGAATGTCTTTTAACTTTAGGCAAGCTTTACCTGAGCTCTAATTGAACTTTTTCCCCCCTTTGTATAATTGTGCCTAATACTAAAAGACTACCTGGACAAATCCCCAAAGCTTTCTTGGCAAGATTTGTCAGATGTAATTCGCCATTGCCTCCTTCCTAGGGATGAGAGAAAGCAACTGGCCCAAGATCACCCAGCTGGCTTTCTGCCTAAGGCAGGACTAGAATGCACAATCTCCCAGTGTCTTGCCTGATGCCTTAATCATCACACCACCTGACTCTCTACAATGAACATATTGATGATTTGAAGAAGATGAAGGTTGTCATTTCCCCTGGATCTTCTAGAACAGCTAGTGTTTCTGAGTGGATTACATTGAACTATTTGTTATCTTCCATCCAACTCTTGAATGATGGCCATTTGGCCTGTACCCTTCTCTGGCTCTGCTGTATTGTTATCTGCATTTTAGTCACATATCTCTTACATGATTGGAGAAGAAGGAAAGATACTATCTTTAGTACAGTGTGGTAAATGAGGTGATTTCCTGTTCTTTCCTTCAGTCCAGCAGCCTCTCAGTTTTCCTGAAGTACTCATTAAAAGGATATGATGATTCCATTTGTTGAGCTGAAGTCTGTTGCCAACCTCAGCTTGTTATCCGCAGGCATGCAGGGGACAATCTCAGTGAAAAATTTAGGAGATTCTAAAGAAGAAGAGAACCAAGCAGAGCAGAGCTATTGCTGAGCAAAGAAAGCTCTTTAGAAAATAATCCAAATACAAAGTAGGGATGAGAAATGAAGTGGACTATCCTGCCAAAACAAAACTGTCTAGCTTTTGGAATAGTGAAAAAACAGCACTCCTCACTGCTACAACTTATTACAAATCTCAAGAATGTTGATCTATTGGGTTTAGCAGCACAATATATAAATGTTTGCATAATCAATGGCTTATCTGTTTTCCAAAGCCCTACCTCACAATATAGTGCAGCAAAACTTCAGATATGTTATGGCTAACTTCGCACATTGTCTATACCATCACGTACTTTGTTAGGGTTTCCGTTTAGCATGTTATATGAATGCAGCCTATGTGGCTTGTAAAACATGCTTTCTGGCAAACTATCATGCAAATCTAGCTAATTATAGTTTCTTCAGTACACCTGAGTTAAGCAAACCTAGATGATTCCAGCCAGGCCTCCATTCATGATAGCTGCCTTAAAAGCTCTTGGTTGGCAGACAGATTTCCATTTAATACAGGTGATCCTTAACTTACAATAGTTCGCTTAGTGACAATAGCACTGAAAAAAATGACTGATGACCATTTTTCATTGCAGCATCCCCATGGTCACATAATTTACATTCGGATGCTTGACAATGGACTTACATTTATGACTGTTGCAGTGTCCCTGGGTCATGTGATCACCTTTTGCGACCTTCTGACCGGCAAAGTCAATGGGAAAGCCAGCTTCACATAACAACTGCTGGGATTCACTTAACAAACGTGGCAAGAAAAATCATAAATTGGGGCAAGACTCACTTAACAAATTTCTCACTTAGCAACATAAATGTTGGGCTCAATTGTGGTTGCAAGTCAAGGACTAACTGTAGCACTGTAAGAGAATCATTTCTTTACATAGGCAGGCCCTTGAACCATTCAGGGATTTATGTTAAAATATCTTGGATTTGACTAAGAAAACAACTGGTAATTCATCTGAATGAAAAAAATAATTAACATTTTGTAAGGCACCTGCCTATGTTTTTATTTATTTAATTAATTTATATACTGCCCAGCTCACTATCATGTACCTCTGGGCGGTTTTCATCATATAGTTCAGGTCTGCTAAAAGTTAACACTATCTCTAGCATGTGCATCTCTGGTTTTGAAGTCCAGATGCAGTCCCAGAGGAATACACACACACACACACACACACACACACACACACACACACCTGGAATCCTTTTCCTCTTTCGGTCCAGATTGCTGCATAGCACTGTCCTTCAGGAACTGTGTTTAGACTTGCCAACTGCTGTGTGGGTTTGTGCTTCTTAATATAGCCCTACCCAGGTATTATTGCTCTATTTTATTCTCCACTTGGTTTGACATAGAGGAAAAACTGGTATTGGCATCTTCTGCATTTCCAAAATTTCCCTTGTGTCTTTGCTTGATTTCAAGAGCATCTCTATTTCTACTTCACTTTTTGATATATCTTCTCCTTGCTTTGATGCCTTCTGGCAAAAAAAAGGGGGGGAAGAAACATTTTTGCAAGAAGACTGGTGTGGGCATCAGATATGCCTCCTCCAGGAGGGCGCTCATAAGCTTGGTTCCATAGAGCCTGCCATTGTCACCTTCTTAGGTAACTGTTGACTTCCTACTCTACCCTAGAGCCATAGCATCTCCAGAAGCCCTCATCCAAGTATTAATAAATCCTTTCTCTACTTGGATGCATCAACTAGGCTATTCAGAGTGGTTAAGTAACGCCTTTAAAAGGGGGCCCTTCTTCTTCCAATGGTGCTGATCCTAGATGGTGGGGGGGAAGGAAGGAAGGGGTTGAGTTATGAAGTAGTTGTTCTTATGGTTTACTCCTATGCCGATCCTCCCCTCCATCTTTGAATAAAATTTTAGTTTATTCAAAGAAGGTTAAAATACAAAATGCCGAAATATTTATAAAAAAGAACCAAAAAAAATAAAAACAAAAAAACAAAAAGCCAGTCTTAAAAAAATGCTAGCACATATGCACATAACAATAACATCCTCCCTAGTTGAATGCTGATTAGTATAATACAGCAATGTTGGTTTCCCACCCCTTGCAAAACAGGCCAAAAGAATTTTAAATTGTTAAACTACTAACACTGTTAGTTAAACTGTCTACATAAAATTGTTTGCCTGTCATCTATAAACTTTAATAATAACAAAATAGTTAACAGAAAAAAACAATAACAACAAACATATTATGTAAAAGTATAAAAGTAATAAAAATTGTGAACAGTAATAAGGAAAAGACAAGATTGAAATTCCAAAACCCTCTGGAATCCTGACCGTGCTTCCATTATTGTTTTTTTTGATGAGAATAAGGCATAATTTACATTTTGTTTTTTTCTAAACTATATCAGATGAAAGTACTTATTTCAAAAGGGCAAGTGAAGAAAGAAAGGGGGAAAGGCAAATCTACAACAGCAAAAATGTAAATGTCACACGAATACATAACTGATTCTATTTCTTCCATCCTCATGGCTGTTTTGCTTCTATCTATGCAGTTGCAACAGGTAAATGTCACAGCTGTAGATTCATTTTTAACTCTAAATTATTTGGTATGGTTTGATGGTGGATGACATAAGCATGGCATCACTTAAGTTTGGAAAAATGTAGTTAGTGATAGCAATTCTGTTACAGCAAATGCATATTTTTATCCAGTGCTGCTGATGAAACTGCAAGGAAATCAAATCAGGCAATCCTAAAGGAAACCAACCCTGGCTGTTCTTTGGAAGGACAGATACTGAAGCTGAAGCTCAAATACTTTGGCCACCAAACGAGAAGAGAGGAGTCAATGGAAAAGACCGCGATGTTGGGAAAGACTGAAAGCAAGAGGAGAAGGGGACTGCAGAGGATGAGATGGTTAGATAATGTCATCAAGGCAACAAACATGAATTTGGGCACACTCCAGGAGACAGAGGCAGGGGTGCCTGGAGTGCTATGGCCCATGGGGTTGAGAAGAGTCAGATACAACTTAGTGACTGAAAGCTGCTGATGAAAGAAAATACTTCTGGCTCTTCATAGAGATATAGAGGGGAAAACCCTAGATAACCTTAAGATTAAAAAACTTGACATGGCCCATTGACAGTATAGCTTTCACCTGCTTCTGTTTCTAAAGAACTCTCCCTGAAATTGCTAATAATACTGGGAATCAGAAGAGGGAAAGATTAAGCCTTATTAACTTCAGGAGCTAGGTGAAAAATGGGCTTCAAAGCTTCGAATTCTAATCACATTAATACAGGATTTTGTTGAATTGCTCTCCAGAATAACAGTGATGCCAAGCTTCATACACCATAAATCTGGATTCTGGCGAAATCTTGTTTAATATAAACAAACTACATATTTGTGCAAATAAGAAATTTGCTTTCACAAGTGAAACTGTTAAATTAAGTTTAATGTGTCATAATTAGGCAAAATGAAATGTAATTTCCTCATTCTTATCCTACAGAATTCTATTCTGAGCTAAGAAGAAAATGAGAAGCTATTGCTAACATCCCTGCTTGCGCCAAGCTTGTAGTTTCTGATTAATTCAATGCAACCTGTTATACAATGGGCTTCATTATTCGGTGATGAATGTTGCCTCTGCCTGCTGTTGACTTTAGACACTAGGCAATGATGTCAAGAGTTGTCAATGAAGTGTAGACAAAAAACTGTTCTTGTATAGTACATTGATAACACTTAACTTTCCTCCACTATGTTTAACATGGTACAATTACATCTTAAGTCTTCTGAAACAGAAGATGAGACTGACAACAGAGCTGAACATATGACCTGAACATCAGACTGAAGTCTTTTGTGAAGAACAGTTTTAACTAAGCTGTTAACATCACAATCAATCTTTATACAATGTTAATGTGTGTGTACGCAAGACTATGGTACATTTTCATTTTCATTTACTATAACGCCAGATCCTAAGCTGAACTTTAACTAACCAATAAATTGTGATTATTGAGGATTTTTTTGTATTAGCCTGTATATGTTTACTAGCCTTTTGGAAAGAATTGCTACTATATGTCACAATAGTTTTGAGATGCTTGATTATAAGCATGACAACTTCTTCAACATTAATTGTTCATTCTATAGCTTCCTACACCTCCTGCTAGTAACTTACATAGCCCAACATTTATACCATTTATTTTACACCATCTCCTCACATAGGAGCATTCCCACTCTAGCAGTCCAAATTTTCTGCTAAGCTCAGTTCTTCAGCTTATGGCTGTCCCCACAGAGATAAAGGTAGTTTACAATTTTAGAATTTTCCCTCAAACTCCATCCCAGAGAGACAAATTTACCTCTGCTGTGTCCTGAGACTTTGATGTATTTCATAACCAATGCATGTTCTTATTCTGTTATTAATGCCATACTTTTAGCCTATACCCCCCTTATGATGGTTTTTAATTTTTAAGGAAGGAGGAGTGACTTCCCCAATTTCAGAATAATATCTCTGCTTAAAAAAACCCAAAAACCTACAACACACATGCACCCCAGCAGGAAAAAAAATGTCCTGTCTCTTTACCCGAACTGCCTCCATATAAACTGACTGTAAAATTGGGACACAGTGGGAAATTTCAGTCCAACTGTGAAGCATTTCCAAGAACCTGTTGATAAATCGAGAGGGAAAAGTATTAGAGCTCCTTGAGTTCTTTTTTTCCTTTTTAAAAATCTTTGATAAAATTAGAATGATGTGAACATGGATGGTAGCCAAACCTTACAGAGGGAGGGCCAATGAACAATGCATTCATGGCTGCTTGTTGGCATCTACCGACTTGAAGGAACTATGACAGCTGCTGGAAAAGGTGCATCTCAGCTGCATAAGGAATGCTGAGTGGGAGGGTGATTGAGAAAGACCAAGAGAGGTCAGGCTTCAGCATTGCCACATGATAGCATTAATCTCTCTTGAGTAACATAATTCCAGAGGAACCGCAGGAAAGAGAAAGCAAGACAAACAGGTTGTCTCTTTTTCAGCACCAACAAAATCTCAGCCTGCTCTTCACTGTCTATGGCTGGAAAGTCCGTCCACCCCCTTAATAATTTAGCAGCACACTAGTTCAGTCTACACTTCTAGTTCAGTCCATTTTGAAATGACAATTCACAACCATTCTAAATTCTCATTTTAATTAGGGGATTTCTAAATAAAGAAATTATGTTTGTAATCCTATCACATATAAATTTGCAAAGTTACATCCATTATAAGCTAAGTTTTATTTACATCTGGATACCACCTACTTCAAAGACCTTGGGCAGCTTATATTCCAATAATAAGACTATGAAAAATATAAACGTAAACCAGGACTTAAACAATAAACAAACCTGGATACCACACTTTGATAAATCATACCCTCTCTACCTCCACTTAAATAGAACCCAGTTCCCCAAACCGTTCTTACTGTGAAAGTTATTCCCAAGTGTTTAGCTGCTTCTGCACTAGTGAAAATGTTTGAATTGACCTATTTAATTGCAGTAATTCAAATTCAAAAGGTGAAATCATGGATGACTGTCATAGCCTCTGTCAGTGTCCTCAACTGATAGACTGGAGAAAGCCAATGTCAATCTGATCTCTCAAGTGGCAAGACAAATATGAACACACTCAAGGAGAACGTCTTTTCTTGTGGCCGAATGAAGATCTTATGAAGTCAGTCTTTCAAAGTCTGCATTCCATCAGTAGCTCCACTTTAGTTATATATATATATATAAAAGTATTCCCTATTTGTCTGTAAATACTAGTGGATTAATCAATTTTTGCTTCCTTGAATTGTATTTTTAACATAGTTGTTAATCTGCCTTTTCCTTTAGGATAGGGGTGTCAGACTCAATTTCATTGAGGACCGCATCGGGGTTGTGTTTGACCTCGGAAGGCTGAGGTGGGCATGGCCAGGGTGGGCATGGCCAAGGTGGGCATGGTGGCCTGAGCGCTCTGCCAGTGAAAACTGACTCCCGAGCTCCATTTTCAGCTGCGACGGTCTCCTGCAACCCTCTGCCAGCGAAACAGAGCTCCATTTTCAATGGCAGATGCACCATGGGCCAATCTGTCACTGTTTCCAGGGTGGCCCCATGGGCCAGATTTAAGCACCAGTATGGTGGTTGTGCTGAAAATGTATGTCTTTTATTTGTCTTCTCTATCTTATTATTTGGAACTTCAAAAGTAAAAAAAAAAAAGAACTAGAAATTGATACACCAATAAATGTGAACTTCCCTTCCTTTTGGGAGCTGATATTTCCTATTTCAAACTCATTTGAATTTTTGGGACTTTCTACTTTCCATAAAATTCCATGCTTGTAACCAAGTCTAAATGCATTATTTGCCCTGCAAAGGAATAAATTTTTAATAATGTCCCCCATTAGCCTGTGGTTAAGATGTTCTTACTAAATCTGTGCTCTTTTTCTTATAGACTACTGTATCAAGTAATTAAATCTATTTTGGACATTCTGTTGGAACTATCCCACATGCAGTAATTAAAACTAGAATTAAAACTAGACGTTGTGTACACTATAAATCATGCTGGTATATACTACCAATTTTCACACATATCAATATTCTCTTTTGTAATAATGAAGTTTCCTTTATTATTTGTTGAAAAACAAATAGGCGGATGTTTTTCTCTATTTTTTTCTATAACTCTGTGGCCACTGTACTGGGAGATCAAGGGATCATCTCTCTGGCAGATCATATGTGCTCCTTAAGGAAGGGGGAAACGGAGAAAAATGTCATCCCATCCTTTTTTCCAATGCTTTGGAATTTCACCGAGTATTAGTTTGGATCCAGTCCACTGAAAACAGAGCTTTAGGTCAACCTGGATCGATTCAAATTAATACTACATTTTCATTAGGTTAATACAATTGCATATTAATCTGCCCTCACAAGTCCCTCCTCCTGTAAAAAGCAAAGATGGCATTGAATCTGTAAAATATTTTGGGTTAAATCTCAGGCATGTTTTTATTGGGGATCAGAATATTCTGGGTGTGTACATGAACAAAGCTGACCTGGAGAATTTGCCCTGAGCAGTGATTGCTAAAGAGGTTTTATAACAGGAGAATTATTCGCACAAAACCTATTACAGGAATAGACATAGCCCAGCACCTAGATAGTTGCAGTCTCCCAGGGTAGGGTTCAAGAGCATGATCTCTGGGCATTCATAGCTGGGAGATACAGCAGAAGTAAAGGACCTCAGATAAATTAAGAGAGAGGGGACACCAAATAAATCCTGGACTCTTATCTGCATCCTAATATCCCTTTGTAGGTCACAAGGCACTGAAGAATCGGCGCTATTAGATTTGCACTTTCAAGAAGTGTGCGTATAGCAACTATTTATTTATTTTATTTATTTGATTTGATTTATATACCGCCCCATTCCAAGGACTCGGGGCGGTTTACATATAAAAATTCCTCTACAACCCCGTTTTTAAAATTAACCCTTAGAAATTTAAAACCCATTTAAAAACCCCTCAGTCAGGAAAGGCTTGTCGGAAGAGTAAAACTATGTATTAGAGTACATGTCATAATAACTCTTGAGGACATATTTTGAAATTACTACATTACTTTTAAGAGGCTACTTTATTTTTAGGAAGCTGCTCCCTCATGAAAATTCATCCTTTAATTATCCATCATGTAAGCTAACAAGACAGCCAGATAATTTTCTGTGAGCAAAATTCACAGCAGAATTCTAGAGATAAGCTATAAAGGCAGTCCTCACCTTACAACAGTTCATTTAGTGACAACGTTCAAAGTTACAACGGCACTGTTCAAAGTTACAACGGCACTGTTCAAAGTTACAACGGCACTGAAAAAAAGTGACATATGACTGTTTCTCACAGTTATGACCTTTGCGGCATCCCCATGATCATGTGATCACAATTCAGATGTTTGACAACTGATTCATATTTATGGCTGTTGCTATATCCCAAGGTTATGTGATCACATTTTGTGACCTTCTGGCAAGCAAAGTCAATGGGGAAGCCAGATTCACTTAACAACCGGGTTATCAACTTATCTGCTGCAGTGATTCACTTAACAACTGAGGCAAGAAAGGTTGTAAAATGGGGGCAAAATTCACTTAACAAATGTTTCATTTAACAACAGAAATGTTGTGCTCCATTGTGGTCATAAGTCAAGGACTACCTGTACAGATTGCTTTATTCCTGGGCATCCAAGCCTAGGATTATCTTTTCTATTCTCAAAAATATATATTTTGAATCCACTGCTTATCACTATGCAAAGAAAAAGCATTTTTATGGACATTGTAATTTAGACTAAGGAGCTTAATGTAACTATGTGAGACTGTAGAAAACCAAGTGCCTCATCCAGTATCAATTCTCAAATTATCCACAGAATTCTGTCAGGATGAAGTGCATAGCCCACGGTGTAGCCACCATTATTTCTCCCCTTTCTTCCTAACAATGGCATATTTTAAAATTTTTCACATCACAATATAGTTTAGAACACCAGGATATAATTGAGATTAATGCTTTACACTGTTAATTGTAATATGTTTAGTCATATTAGTTAATGACAGAAAAAGTAATCAAATGACCCTTGAATCATACAGTTGCTTCCAACAAACCAAGTTATAATAGAGCAATGGCAAAAAATAAATAAAAAATCAGGTGGTGATTTTGTTTAGGGATGGCCTATACATTTATGGCAATACTTGTGTAAAATTGTATATATGCATGTACATCTATAAGAAATCTTATGTTTTAAACCTTTCTCTCTCTTCTCTCCCCCCTCCCCCCGCCATTCCAATGCAGGTGAAGAAAATTTATTGGCAATCTTAAAACGAAGATGGTGGAAGTACATGATCCTTGGAATAATAGATATAGAAGCAAATTACTTGGTAGTTAAAGCTTATCAGTATACCACTTTTACTAGTGTACAGGTAAGATTTTCTACTAGTTTATTTTCTCTCATTTCTACTCATTTAATCAGAAAATCAAAGGAAACTGAATTTAACTTCACAGTAATAGATCCATGCTTTCCTTCTTTCCTGAAATTGTCATCCTATTTCCTCCATATGTTGGCTCAAAGGAGAGAATTGATTTTAACATTTATGCCAGGCATGCTAAGCATAAATATGGTAATCACAGATATGAAGCTGCGGGCACATAAAGCCCTTCTTAGCTTTGTTCATTACACTGGCTAAGATGAAGCTTGGAGCTTCAAATAAGTTAAAAGGCAGTAATAATTCTGCTCAGCCTTCCATAAAAGGATTAAAAACATGTTAAGAAATGTGAAAAGAAGGTTATTATCTTGTCCCCCATATCCAATTTCATGTAGACTCTGGAGTCAATAACTGGAAGCTAAAGTCATAGTTAGGTAGATATTATTCCTCAAAAATCAAAAACTCTGTACTCATGACAGCTAAATTACATGGCAAGGAAAGAGACGGATAAGTATCCTACAAGTCAGAAACATAAAATAAGATGCTCCTCACAGTAATAAAGCCTTCCAGTGTTGAAATTAGCAATTTGCTCTAAAGGGCTTAAATTCTCTTCTGATAGAACTGCTTGGGTGGCATTCCCCAAGGGAAGGCTCTGTGTGACGGATTTTAGTCAAGATGCATCATCCTTCAACCATTTTCTTCCCTTTGCATTGTAGCATTGGGTTTTGGTGCTAAGCAGTCGTGGTCCTGTTTTTTTCATAATTATTTTCAATCATTCAGTCCCTGGTCGTCTCATGGTTGGACTTTTGTAATGTGCTCTACATGGGGCTTCCTTTGAAGAGCATCCAGAAACTCCAGCAGGCACAGAATATGGCGGCACAGGCAGTTTTAGGGCCCCCAAGAATTGCCCTTGTCACACCATTGCTCCATGAGGTGCATTACTTGCCAGTTTGCTTCCTGGTGCAATTCACGGTGTTGGTGATCACCTTTAAAGCTCTTCATGGCCTGGATCCAGGATACTTGAGGAGCCATCTCACCCCACTGGGATTGGCCCGTTCCACTTGTGCTGGCAGAGGAGGTATCATGCGGGTCTCATCAGCCCAATTATTCCAGTTGGCGGGATCCAGGAAGGCCTTCTCTGCTGTTGTGCCTACCCTCTGGAACATCTTCCGCCCCCCAATGTGAGATTGACCCCAACCCTCCTATCTTTTCATAAAGGCCTAAAGACATAGTTCTGTCAATTGGCTTGAGGCCCCAGTGGGGGAATAGCATAGTGAATAATCAGCTTTATCATATACTATATATATTTTATTACTTAAAGCACTTGCTTCGTGATGCAAAACTTGTATACTGTACAAATATGCTAAATAAATAATAAGAGCCTAGGTGGCGCAGTGGTTAGAGTGTTGAACTGCAGGCCACTTCTGCTGATTCAATCTAGCG
>JANHFL010010155.1:214074-230690 GCA_032468155.1 Oxyrhabdium leporinum | reverse complement strand
GAGTATTGCTTATAAGCTGTAAACCGCCCCGAGTCTTCGGAATGGGGCGGTATATAAATGTAAAAAATAAAATAAAATAAATAAAATAAATTTTCAAAGTGTTCAAGAAACATTTCTTCCTTTTTTCTTCTTAAACTTGCACACATGCTGTAGCATTCTAGTAGCTGTGCATTTCTTTTGTTTGATACAGTCATCCAAACCAGTTTGATATCAAAGGCCAATAATTGTTGAAATAGATGAAATTCCATGTGGTTCTTTTTTTGTTTTTAATTTGAAATAGTTCTAAACCTTCTTAAGGATATGTAATAAAATCTAAGGTTGCTTTGTAGTTGTATTATTTTCAGTTAGATGTTTCACACAGCAATATTGTGGTAGTGTTTCAGTTTACACAGCCTAAACATGTACAAGCCCAAGCATGCAGAAAGAACTCAATTACATATACATTTGACCTTTGTCCAGGAGGTAGTTCCTTCATTTGAGAAGAGGTGGATTCTATGGTGAGAGTATTTTTGGAAAAATATATCCTTTTAGTTCTTTGATCCTGATAAATTTCTGAGTAATTTATGATACTTTAATTTGAATTGGGTGCTGGTTTGTGTGATAACTTCTCCACTCTAAATAGATTAGGTTATTTTAATCCTTAAAGGAAAGGATAACCTAGTTATATTTCAGTCTGGCTTTAAAACCTGGTTTAGAAACTTTAATGATTTTGGCTGCCTCGATAAATGGACCAATCCAAGAATTCAACAAAGAAAGCAAGTCGCTATTGACTCTGCTGGACCTAGTTAATGACTCTTAACCATGGTGTTCTTCTTAATAAAATTACAGAAAGGCAATTGAGGGTCCAGGAGAGTTAATTTTTCTGGAATAATTGCTTTTGGAAAGTGGTGTGGAAAGATTTATCTTAATTTAGTGTTTAGATGATGGTGTTCCTCAGAATTATATTTCTTTTTCATGATATTTAATTTTTATGTGCAGTGGAAAACATCTGAAGTTTGAAGATATAGTGTAATAAATATGAAATAATATTTAACTACATCTTTCCGTTTCATTCCATTCAAGGGAGGTTGTCTAAATCAGAGGTCACCAACCGGTGGTCCGTGGACCACTGGTGGTCCACGAGAAAATTTTGGGTGGAGGAGCTGCTCCGGGATGACCAATGGGCCAGTCCTGTGATTAGAGCTCTGGAACATGGGACCAGCCAGGCAGCTTGTGGTGAGGCTGGAAATCTCAAAGATAATAACTCCTCCACCCCTTGCAAAGCAGCCACACAATTTATAAATTTTACCACACTATTTATCCAACCCATTTAGCCTAACATCTATCTAATACAGGGATGTCCAACTTCGAGGGCCGGATCAGCATTGTAGTTCTTCTCCGCAGGCCAGTCGGGGGGGAGGAGAAGGAATGGACGCCTCCTGCAGCACCCTACCAGCCAAAATGGGGTGCAGGGGGGCACGTGCGGCTGCCCCGTGCCCCATTTTGGCTACCAGAGGCATTGCGGGCCAGTCCTTTGCCATTTCCAGGGTGGCCCTGCAGGCCAGATTTAAGCACTCCACAGGTTGGATCTGGCCTGCAGGCCTTGAGTTTGACACCCCTGATCTAGTATTAAAACATAGTTAACAGGTAAAACCAATGACTAAATTAAACTTCTAAACCCTCTGTTAACAGTCTATTTTTTTGTATTTCACTCACAGAAAGTCCACAATGGCTTGTGTTCTACCATAAATCACAACAATCATTGTCTCTGGTCCGTCCAGGATCAAATATCCTTGACTGATTCTTAATAATAAAAATTTTCCTTAAGATATTAAATGGGATCTTTTCTAACAACTGGATTTTATGACTATGAATTTTAAAGTCCAGAATTACTTAGAATATAGCTAAATAATCAGTAAACCAGTTGATCAATCAATTCCTAAACAATGAGACTGCAGGTAAAATAACCTCCATAGGTATATTTATATATCCCATTGCCCCAGAGTTAATGGGAACTAAGAATGTTCCTACTTCACTGTTACTCAACTAAATTTGGACAAAACATTTCTCTTTAAAAGACATTTAGTATGAGATTTTGACTTGCTTTTGAAAATATGTCTCTGGGTTGTTAGTTTTTTAAACTTTTAATACGCTATGTTACCGTTTTAACATTTTAGTATTTCAATTATATTGGAAAATCACTTTGGGGAGATAGGTGGCATAGATGTTTGATAATAAAAATGATTTTAATCATTTACATTTTTAAAATATGCCATTATTTTTCATTTAATCTATCTTGAAGTCCTAAGAAAAAAGACAGAATATAAATATTTCTAATCTCTCTCACCCCAACTCCAGCCTAAATCTTAAATTGACTACCTCAAGCTACTTGAAGATAATAAATGTTAAAAATGGGAGGAAATGAAACAATTCAATACAATTAAAAAACCCGTTGCAGATTACATTTTTGCTAATTTCAAATTTCATAAATCCAGCAGTTACAGGCTTATACTTGATAGAGGGAGTGGTGGTTGATTGTAATTCTCTGTGGTCACTAACCCACGTTTCCTTTTAGTTCATGAATTACTTTCTTAGTTTGGTTTTTTAGTTCTTTCTTAGTTGAAGGAGAAATCTACATCTCTCTCTTCAGATAATCACAATGGAAAATTTACTGACTGCCTTCATCTATATTATATCTCTATTTTAAAGCTCCATGTTCTCAGAAAAAGTAGAGATGTAAGAAAGATTCAGATATTGTGATATGAGACTGATAATCCTGTTGGCATGGAAACATGCTGAATTTATAAACCTAATATTCTGCAAGGTTAATGGCCTATCTCCCCATCTTTTGACTGCTTTATTATTTAATTGACAAGTAGAAAAATCAATTTGTTTTTCATTTTTTAAATTACTATTCTGTAGTGAGAAATTATGGGTTTGGATTTGAGAACACAGAGAAAACAAGGATCACACACACACCCCACACACACACCAAAAAAGAGAGAAAACCGAAGAGAAGGCAAATCTGAATTTATTCTTGATTCATACCAAGATGTAGCAAAGAAAATAGCATATAAAGTTATGCACGGTTGCTTGTATTCTAAGAATGATTTCCCATGATTTGCAGTCTTATAAAATAACTGAATTCACACAGTTGAAAACTGTAGATGCTTTGGAGATAAAATGCATTTTTTCTTTAGATCAGAAAGTGGAATCGTTAGAAAGCTGAGGGATTGATTCTCATGAAGTAAGAAAGCTGCCTACAGATTTATTTTTTTTGAGGTTATGGTTTTTAAACATCCCTTACAATTGAGCAAGAACAGTTTATAGCAGACTTTATGAAGAAATGTATGCATTTGATTTTTCTCCTACTGCAACTGGAATAGAGGTTGGATTTTAATCACGCCTTCTTTTTCAGTTTTGTTCAGAAAGCCATTTCAGTTCAATTTAATCATTTTATGAGATTTTTTAATATCTAGAGTACTGGATTATATCTTGTATTTATCTTAGCAAGCAGGTGCATCGGAATGGAATTCAAAGATAATCATTTTTCCAGATTTGCTTTCGTAAATGGTTCACATGGGCGAACTGTTCCATAACATTAATTTGGCAGCAAAACAAACAAGTTGAGGGGGGACAAGAGAGAAGGTATTCCTTATTTCTAATTCCTTCCTTAATCTGTATGGCACTGGAGACTTGAATTCATTTAAATTAACCAAGTTCTCTCCTATCTTCTCTTTGTCTTCCTAAACTGAATTTCCTTCCTTCCCTCAGTGGCTTGTGAGTACTTAGACTCCCTTTGCTTTTGCATAGAGAGGCAAAAAATAGGAATTAAGAAGTTCTACCTCTCAACATTCCCTTTTACCATTTCATCATTTTTCTCCTTAAAATGGACCAACACTTTCTTTGGCTTTCCTTTTATTTCTAACATACCCAAATATCTATTTTATTTTTGGAAACTCTCTCAAAGCTCATTTTGAGCTTTACCTTTCGAGACAAAATCATAACAGCTTCAGAGTCTAACTTGTGAGAAGGACGATCCAGATGTTTTAATAGGTGTTTGGGATATTTTTTTAATTTAGATTCAGATAGGTTTTATGGCTGAACATTTTAATCATATCTGATTCCTTAGTTAGAGTATATTGCCATTCCAACTAAATTTAATTCTTATGCATGTAAAATACTACAAGATTATATGTTGGAATTTAATTTAGGGCTAAATGATTACTTTTAAATCCTTAACAAGATTATCCTTTTTTTTCATCAACTTTACATGCCAACTTAATTTATCAGTTTGATCCTTAGTTGAGTAGATGGGGTATAGTGTAATATCCAGCTGTGCTCCAGTAACTTTCTCAATTATTATAAAAAAAATCTGTTGTTTCAACATTGTACTTAAGTACATTTTATTCAAGGACAATGTTTTTATAAAACAGATGGAACTTTAAAAAAAATCATTTGTTCAATAAATACACTGTGAACATAATAGTCGTTTAGAATGCTTTTTAAAGTGCAGGTAGGTATAATTGTGATTGTATTACTGCATATAACTCATGGGGGGAAAAATAAAAATATCTGAACAAAAACATTTGAGAAAGAACATTAGGGAACTTTGGACTACATATTCAACTTTTTAAAGCCATTGTGTCTGTTAAATTGGATCTTAAAATCTTCTATGGATTTGATGTAAATCATGTAACAGGTATTGTGAGTGGGAAGAAAGACCTGATAAATTATTGGCTTCTCAAATCAAACAGCAAAATCAAACAAATATGCTGTCTATTATAAAAGATAATTCAAGGATTTTGAATCTGTATTTGTGTGTATGTATGCATATACACACACTTTACAATAAGAGTCATAGATTAGGAAGAAATCTTTTAAAAATAATATAACTCTTAAGATAACTCATGACCAAACCATTTATCTGCCTGTACCATTATCTCTTCAGGATATACTATTGTATTATATAATGTTTGTCTTTTGTCCATTTTGTTTTGTTTTGTTTTGCATTCCGCATTTTGCATATTTACAGAATTGATATAAAAACTAAATAGACTTTTGAAAGAATAATTCTACTTCTTTGATTTGGAATAAAAATCAGGAGTCTATTGGCACAACTAACATGTTTTAATAACGACAGAAGCTTTTGCGAGACACAGGTCACTTCAACAGATGCATAGAACTGGTAGATTGATGTAGGGTTTAAATTACTATTTTATTTTTGTTTCCATGTAAGCTGAGCCCAGTTTCTAAATGTTTTTAATATAAACAATGCTGTGTTTATATTAAACACAGATGGGCTAGACCAGGGCTATCAAACTCCCGGGCCACAGTTGGAATGCGTCACATGCTGGCCACTCCCATCCCCAGTTTAGCAAAGGGGGAAAAAGTCCCGATACGTCACGTGACGCTGCTGTGATGACGTCAGTTTGACATCCCTGGCCTAGACATTGGTATTTTGACATAGATCTTCTTAACATTTATATTTTATTGTGTTTTACTAATTTACTACTATATTGCTAGTCCATGTATGATATGCCATATGCTAAATAAATAAATTAATGTATGGTGAAGAATGGGAGGGGAAGATAGTTGGTTAGCAGGCACAGATTACATGACAACAGCTAAGAACTCTGATATCAATTGACAATTATAATGCCACTGTGTTTTATGAACCTTTCTGGTTCAGATTGCCTGAAATCTTTTGACTTCAGCGAAGTCAGCAATCCCTCACCCAGTGATGCAGTTAAAACCCTGTTTTTACAAAACAGTTTGGCTTACAGTATTTCAGATGACTGAAGCCTGATAAAGATAAGAAAACCGTGCTACACTGTTTTTTTATGGGGAGGTTGGGGGGAGGGGGCAGGGAAAGGGATTAAATTTGAGGCCTACAAACCTTTCTTTTATCAATTCTGATCACAATTGTCAAAATAATTAGCCATGGTTTCGATTGCTCTGAATGTGGGATACACATAAAAAAATGATAGGGCAAGCTTTATATATTTGTAAAGGCACTCCTGGGTTTATTTACATATTTGTGAAATGCTCCCATCTGCATTGCATTATCCTCTCCTTCCTGATATCCTCATCCTTCTCAAAAAAAGAAAAAGAGAAAGTGTCACTCTCACCCACTAAATGTTATCCTCATCTGCTTAGAAGAAACTTTGTTCCACTGAAGGCAGTATGAAGGAATTAATTAACTACATCAGTTTCATAGATAAAGCCACAATGGAAAGAGTATCAGAGATTAGATCCACAATTCCTTCTTGTCAAAGTTTAAGATTTTTTGAATTTACACAGCAGATCATGACCCTTGAAGGCTGATAAGCAAAAGTTGTTCAATTGGAGCCCTTTCCCCCATTGAGATGAGAGAATAGTACTCTTTCTTTGAGAAGGAAAACTGTATTCTTTGGATTTTTGGAATACGCATTGAAGGACTGTTGGACTTCAGTTTACACACTTTTTATTCTTTTTATTGAAGTGTCTTTCCACACTTGCAGCCTCAAAAGATTTGTCAGGGTTGTTTATGACTCGATTGAATGATGATTTTTATTTATTTCATTCCCTGTCAGAGAGCATGTCAAAAAGACCAACAACCACAGGAGAGACTTTTTTCAACAGTATTATGTGCTTATTTATTTATATATAGGTTATAGTATCTTTCTCCTGATAGGTCATTCAAGTTGGCTAACAATAAACCTTTTTTGATTTTCTAAAAGCCGTTAAAATCAGTATGACTGCTCTCAATATGATCATTAAAAGCAGATTTGATTATTGATAGTAGTTAGGGTAAATTCCCAGGTCACACCAAAATAGTTTTGTCAGATACTGTCTGTATTATGACAATTCTAAAATATTAATTCTAAAATATTAACTCTCTCCCTTAACCTCTTGTTTCATCTTCAGCAATAAGTATAAAGCATTTCATCCCAGTGCCTTGTTTTGCTTTCTAAAATCATGCCTTGCTATTGATCCATTTCCCCCCCAGAAAATATCTGAATAAATTTCCCACCGATCTTAGAAAATAAGGCGATGTATTTTCTACCTACAAACAAGAAAATAACAGATTTATTGGTCCTTTGGTATATCCATAGATATCTCCTTGCTAATCATCAAGCTCTTTGCCTGTCCTCCCTCCCTTCTGAATTTTGTGACCGGTCATTTTAGAATTGGACAATCCCCTCCTTAACACCAAGTCTACCCATAGTTTCTATGATATTCTGTTAAATTCCAAATATCTGCTGTCCAAAAAACTTGCGTATATGAATTCTGACTTTCCGTGAAATCTAATTTGTATCTAGTTTATATCATTTCAGAATAGAGGGCATGGTTTACCTGTTTGGTTGTCTGTCCTGAACTTTGATAAATAGATACATATGTCAGGAAAATGAATTCAGTCTTCTCTTTTCCTTTCACACTTTCATATGATGTGAAAGATCTTTTCTTTATAGAGAGAAACATTTGGTGATATGAGCCCTCATCCATGGAGAACTAGAATCTATCAGAAACAGAAAAGACAACACCTTAGAATTCCTGCAAGTCTAGTAATAACTCAGGTATGCAGGAAAAAAGAGAACAGCATGATAAAATATGACATTTCGTGTCTCTCCTGTCCACCAACAGAGGCCCATATCAACACCTAATTACCTTATGATCGGGGGGGGGGGGGTGTTGTTATATCCAGATTTTTTTCAGCTCTGTGAAATTAAAAATTCCAGGAACATCTGTCTTCCAATCCGTAGACTGTTGGAGATTTGGTGTATTCTAATCTAATTCAGAGAAAATAGCCACTTGAGCATACATGGCCATTTCAGTGACTTTTAAAAGAGATGAAAGAATTTATAAACTAGATGCTGCATTACATTTTAATTAGCCAATTCTTTGGTACTTCAAAAAAAGGCTTCTGCATATGCTTGCTATTTTGCAGATGCCTGTATGCTATTTCCAAATTTGTTCCTACTGCTGTTTGCTGGATCTAAACATTTGATAGGAATAACTCAAGACATACATTTTAAGTATGGTTAGAAATCTTGCTTTGCACTTGGACAAAACTTTCTCTCCCACACATATCTCACAATATATTCAGGTTGTTCTTCCTATATATGAACTATTTTCCGGCTTTTCACTTTCTTGGTATTAAGTAGATGCCAGCATTCTACATTATATATTCCCCATTACTGGGTTTCTTTTTAAGGTTTCATGCATTATGTATTGCTTTTTTAGTTAAATTTTCTTCTGTTGTATGGAACAGCATTTACTAGGCATGTTCTGCCATTGCCAGTAGGCTGAGTTTTAACTGACAGTTTTTTCAAAGTGAATGTGTGGAATCTTTGTCGCACTAAAATAACCTTTATTTCTTCACTTATTTATGTCCTTTATTTATGTCCCAATCAATACTTTATCAAATGCCTTAGCTCATTTTCATCCTGCTGTGTTATAAAATGCTATGTTTGTATTTTAATGCCAGGCAGAGCTGACATTATATGTCCAATTTTATCTTTCTTTTAAAATTCTTAAAAGCAGATTTCATTACTTGTGAATATTGATATGAGTCAATATTGTAGGTTATGTAGGCCATGATTGCAGGATACCATAGCGTTAACCCACATCAATGTTGTGTGTAAATGGATTTATAAATAATACAGCTACTGAGGAAGAATTAGAATAGTCTTTCTCGATTTCAGCATTACATGTTTCATGAGAAGTCATCAGAAATTACTTGATCTTCAAAAGTCAGAGAAGGAAAAATCTCCATTACAGTTCCCAGCTTTCCTCAGTGTTCCTTGAAGAGCCAAGGGCCTTATCTACATGGTTTGGATTGGGGGGGGAGGGGTTGTATGCCTTTGAGTTAGTTTTTGACTTTGGTCAGTTTTCACTATTTTTCTCCTGTTGATGGTGAGAGTGGCACATTTGTCCAGCAATATCCATTACAATATCCTGACTGTATAGTTAGACAGTATTGAGCAACAATTCCATTTCAGATGATGCTTATTCCATACAACTTCAGATTGTCCATGTAAAGGAGGTGGGATAATTAACTGATATTTTTGATATTTGATTGTTACGGCCTGACTTGTACACTGTTGTTGACAGAGGAAATAATACAACAGCAAACAGTAGCGGTAATAGTAAGCATCCTTGAAAGATTCCTTTCTTGATCTAATCTCTTCCATGTTATTACCATTGAGTAGCAACTGTGTCCTTGGTAACTATGATCATTATGCCATTGATCTATGAACAAAACTTCTTATATTACTATTGATGCCTGTTATTTCTAGGCACTTGCTTATCCAATCATGTTGCAGGGAGTCAAATGCCTTGTTATAATCAATCCAAGCTACATTCAAGTTGGTTTTCCCCCTCTGACAGTTTTTCAAAATCATCTTGTCAATTGGAGGATTATTTTTATTTTTTATTTTTTTTGTCTCTTTGCTGTTTTGGCGGCTTCTTTTCTGCTATGATGGAACTAGGTTCTTTTCAACTAGATTCTGCTGAATTGCATCAACTAACATGCTAATTAGCAATTTAAAAGTTGTTGTTGTTTATTTACTTGGTCTTACAAATGATTATTGTTGTTTTCAGCTTTTCTTATTCAAATAGTAGCTTTGTTTGTTATTATATGACATGCTAGTTTACCAGTTCTCCCATTTTTACCATGTTCTCCCATTGTAAAATATAAAACAGTGTATTATAGCATCCCTGATGATAGGCTTGATCTAGTTATATAATTGTTTTAATTTTCTCCACCCTGCCCTGCTTCTTTTTGAGCAGATTTGCACTTTTCATCATGTTTTTTTCAAAATGGGAAATACGAACATATATGCCTGATGATGAAAATAGCACATGGTAGAGTTAGCCATAAAAACTAAAGCAATATTATTAATATCCAGAAAACAAACCAAATATAACTGATATGCTTCATCTTTAGAAATTTCTGTCCCACTCTGGGATTTGTTTGTTTGTTTGTTTGTTGTTTTTGCCTTCCACAAGACAGTTGCTAAAATAGACTTCTCTTTGATTTTACAATAAGGAAAAAAGAGCAGAACTTTGGAGAGGCTTCATTTCACCTTCACTTAACAGCCCCCATAATCCTTTGCAGGGTGGAGTCTGGGCAACTGAATGGAGCAAGCAGAGTGTTTTAATGGCCGGATGTCCTTCCTGTCACCAGTGTGGAGTTTTGTTCAGCAGATATATTTTCAGTGTGCCCAGAGAGAGAAATATCTGCCTTTACCTAGGATTGAACTCACAGCCGCCTGATTGTGAGGTGAGAGCTCCACCTCTAGGCCACTGCACCACTCAAGAGAGGCTTGATTGATGATGTTGTAATTTTAAATTTGACTTCAGAAGAAAGCTAGATTGGTTATATAAGCACCATTTTATAATTAGAATTGAAAATTATGTAGAGAATGTGTGTTTCTGAAATATGTCACATTAGACATGACCAGAAGGGAAAATACCAATGATAAGCAGCAAGGTAGCAAGTGGGGGGAAAAAATCCTTTCTGGACTAAATCTTATTTCTGCTTAAAACAGCTGTTGCTACAGAGAGTGCCAATCATTGACAAGTGGCAGATGTGGTGGTGGGGGAGGGAGAGATCATATAGTTTGCTTGGAAGCAGCATTAAGGAACTGCTCAAATGTGACAATAGAGAGTATTGTTGAAGATGGAGGAATCAGGGATGGAAAATCAGCACGGATGCTGCTTTCTGAATATCAGTGGAAGTATGCTGACCAGCATTTTACTTTGATATTGGTAAAGATCAGCATTACCCCTATTGATATCAAAACTGCTCCTTCAAATAATTATGTTACATGAATGGATATGCCAATGCACGTGCACTGCAAGAGATATTTATTTTGTCTCCATCTGCAAAGAATCACACTGCCCCGATAGTACATAAGTGCACATTAACAACACAGGATAAACCCAGAATAAGAAAATTATTAAGTCTTGTCCCAAAAGTGCTTTTTTCAAAAGGCAACTGGGCTCTCTTTCTTTTTGCCTTGAAGACGTTTCGTTTCTCACCCAATAAGCTGAAGAAATTTCTTGGATGAAAGGCAAAACATCTTCAAGGAAAAACAAAGTCTAGTTCCCTCTTGAAAAAGCACCTTTGGGACAACCATGGCTTCGATGACTGAGATTCTCCATAGACAATTAAGTCTTGTGAGCCCAGAGCCTTTCTTAGGACTCAGGGGAGGATACTCAAACTTGAGGAATTTCCACACTGCCAGTACAGCAGCCTTGCACAGACATGGAGTGAGGTTTCCATCGCTAGATTTTAAAACCAGCTCAGATTGTCTCCTTTTCTTTCTGCTTAAAAAGAAGAGAGGCTAGAATTGAAATTTCCCATATTTTCTCTTGATTTCTCCAGATCAAAAGAATGAGCCTGCCATGTAATAGTGAATTAGGTGTTTTTGGTAGAGTAGACAGTACCCTTGATCAGAGGTTTACCAGTCTGCTTTATATATGTTTAGGGTCTCTCAAATTCTTTCCCATTTATTGAGATTTGTGAAAATTTCTAATAAAAATTCAACCCAAAAATGTGTCATACCTAGATGCACAAGAGAATCACGCTCTACCAGCCCCTGTAGTAAATTATGGGAATTTTGTCAGAAGAAAAGAGATGACAAATTACTTGTTAGACATGTAAAGCCTGAAACCTAGACTCTCAAGAGTAAATTATTCAATACACTATGTAAATAAATATTCTAATTTAGCTTTCTCTTGCATTTATTTTAAAAATTCAAATTATTTCTATCCCTTTTTATTAAAGCACACTCAGATTCACAAATTTGTATCATCTCAAGATACAACATAAACTTTTGTTTAAAGTAATTGTTTTCAGTATTTATTTGCTCTCATTTTTAAAACTTTGTGTTATGAGCATCTCACTCTTCCCATGCTCTCTATCATTTGCTCTGCTCCCTTTTCCTTGTTCTGTTTTAAACCGGGAAACCACAGAGACAGAAAAAGTCTGGGTAGATATGTATTGCTGAATTTATAAAACATAAAGATGAGATGTAAGCTTGACGTACCACATTTTTTCCAGAAAAGAAACCGTCATTACCTGAGATGTTAAGCAGTTGACAGCACTGACCTCTTGTGGGGAGAAAGATGGAGTTCTGAGTAATAGCTTCCCTTCTAAATTGAACTAGGGATTTCAAGAAAAAAAAATAGGGCATAATAATATTAACAACAACAAAGGGTTTATGTTTCAGTTTTTCTTCTAAGCTCAACTAGAAATTTCAGGAAAAAGATAAAACATAATAATATTAACAATATCTTTATGTTTTGGTTTTCCTTATAATTACGATACTGTGAAAAGTGAGCTTGAACCTCACAATTTTTCCAAATGATGAGGTGGGATGGATAAATCTTGCAGTTCTTCTGAAGTTGAGTTTCCAAGAGTAGACAAGGGCCCCATCCTTTTAGGAGAAGACTAAAGTCCAAATGGGGTTCAAATATTGCTGCATGAATATTATGGAAAATTGGGCAGACAACAATTATTCCAACCTATTTTCTAAAAATACAAGTACCACTGGATTGCTCCAGAGAGGACAGAGTGAAAGTTTTCCTATATAATGTAGGTATGTTATTCAGAGGAGTAAATAGTCCTACTAGAGAAACAGTGAATTTGCATTCAGAAAAATGCCAATGGAAAGGACCCACAAGGGACAGCAAATGGAACTACCAAATTGCTAAGTAACACTTTGCCCTATTAAATACCTGGACATGGATGCTACTAAGATAGAAGGCAGCCAAAATGTTTTTATTTTTATTTTTTACTTTTATTCCCCATTTTATTGTTATTTATTCTGAAAGAAAAACATAGATAATACAAATAGAAGAAGAGATTTAGATAGTGAAATGGGGTGAATAAACAATAATTCTGAAATGTTATAAAACCAATATAATTCAATGCATCATTAGAAGCTTATGATAATGCAAGATATTTTAGATCTGTTTTTTAATCAAAGCTCATAGAGTTTTAATTTTAAAATGTTTGGTTAACACAATTCCAATAATAAAAAAGACTGTAAATAGTAACTCATATATTAAATCAGTACTATAAATTATATATCAGATATAATTAATAATTAAGATATAAACCCTAAAACATACATTTTGGATGTGGCATGATCCCATGTATTAGACTATAGTCCAAGAATAGTTTCCATTAGAATTAAATTCTGCATCAGATTTAGTTTTTGAATATTAGGTTATTCTAGACCAGGGCTGTCAAACTCGCAGCCCACGGGCTGGATGCGTCATGGGCTGGCCACATCCACGCCCTGTTTAGCAAAGGGGAAAAAAGCCCCGATACGTCATGTGATGCCACCATGATGATGTGAGTTTGGCACCTCTGTTCTAGACATTAAGACATATTCCAACAATTTAATTATCCATTCTCCCAAGGAGAGAATCAGAGACTTTTTCCAATAATAGCATCATATTAAATATGATAAGAATTATATGGAGATAATCAATACAGATCTATTATATCTGCCAACTCTTGATTTTGCTAGGATGATTCCCTTCTTCAAACATTTGTTCGCTGTTGTTGCTATGGCCCTTTCAATCCATTTGATAGTGACAGGAATTAGTCTATCTAGTTTTCTTGGAAATATTTTTCAGAAATGTCTTGTATCTTCTTCCAATGACTGAGACAGAATGACTACTAATTGGTTTTTGTGCCTAAGGCAAGGTTAGAAATTTTCCAGCTTCTAATCTAGTACTTTTAACCAATATTTGTTCCTGCACAAATCACATCCCAATAAAATCCCAGATTCTTTGCATCTGCAGTTGTTGATTGCTTCCAAAGAGGTCAAGACCAGGAGAAGCAACATGCTTTGAGAGAGAAGGGTAATTGTTTAATGCATGATCTGATGCTCTAATATTCCCAAGTGACCCACAAAAAGAAGGGGATCATTGGAGATTCTAGTCCCAGCTTCCTTCTCTGCTGCTCTTGTGACTTACTCTGCTTTAGCCTGTCAGTGAAGCAGAGAAAACATAAAGGACATGAACAAACATGCATGCAATACCTACCCATCATTTACTTTCAGGATAAACAACATTATCAGTAGGGCCTTATCTATTCACAGGATGGATTATTTAAAAAACCAGATCACAAAAACAAAACAAAACATCACTTGGCGTCACCTATATTGTAGCTCACCATTCAAGCCTTTCAAATGCATTTTTAATCAGCTACAATCATACTGGACAATGGCACTGCTTTCTCAGGAACTGGGTGCAGACAGACAACTATCCAATTGAAATAAATTCCGAAAAGCAAGACGAAAAAAAGGACAGTGATGCTAACATGGGAACCAGTCTCTGCAACAAACGTGGTTGTCTGCTTTGCCCTTACATTTACAGTTCAGGGGTGTCAAATTGGTGGCCCGTGGGCCAGATGCATCACACACAGGCCAAACCCACCCCAGCTCCACGAAAGGGGAAAATGTCATAATATGTCATGTGACGGCAACGTGATGCGGCAAGTTTGACACCCGTGATTTACATAAACAACAGCATCACAACTATCCTGCTTTTTGATGCATTGATTGTCAGGTGTATAAGAGCCATTGCATCATATAATCTGTCTAGCATTCACCAAAGAACATCCAGTTTCCCAACCAACAACCGAGCACCCACCTCTATACCAAAATGACATGTACCAACACACTGTTGATGCCATCACATTCTTTCTACTGTGCATTTAGCCACAAATACACTAAACAACTAAGGAGATGTCACATTACTTTGCTTTACTCTCTATTCAGAGTTGGAAAGAAAACATCCACTCAGCATTCTTGATGTTTACACAATCTTTCCTTCCACCATTGACCACTCTTAATCAGCAACCAACTTTGAATTCTATATTCATCCACAATCATCCATAATTCACACTTATTTGCTTGTCCCATATGTTCTCTAAATCAACAAGCATACAATGAGTTTTCTTTTTAATATTCACCCATTTCTCAGTGTTGGATTGATGGAGGACAGTGCAAGGAGCCAAGTTCAAGTCTATGCTCTGTTAGAGAAGTTCCTTGGATTGGTCTTTCTCAAAACCAAACTACCTTCCAGGATTTTTTTTAGAGAAAAATAAAGAGGCTGTTCTATACCTCCTTGTGCTCCTTACCTTGCACTAAGTCAAGATATAAATTTAATAAATAAACAAAAAGGGGAGCAATAACAGCATTCTTCCAATCATCAAGAACAAATGTGATTTTCCCACATGTTAATCAAGTCACACATAAACAACTTCATAAATAAATCACATTGATATTTTAACATTGAAATTTCTCTAGTTACATATGTGAGTGGATAAATAGACACCAGTTTGGTGGGAAGGGAACAGTGCTCCGTGACATCAGGCTGACCACATGACCATGAAAATGACCTTGAAATGGAGATCAGCAATGACTAGTGGAGTAAAATCCGCAGGAACTTTTTTATCTTTACCTTTCCTAGTTACATCTGCATCCTATCAAATCTCTCTGCCCCTTTTAATCTTAGTTTTTCTTATTCACTTGTAATTACATTGTTGTAACTAAAGAGTCAGTTTGGTGTAGTGGTGAAAGTGCTGGCCTAAACAAAAACCCCAGGAGATTGTGAGTTATATTCCTGCCTTTGAAATTGAAAACCGACTGGCTGATTTTGTAGTCGCTATTTTTCAGCCTAACCCATGTCACAGAATTATTGTAGAGAAACTGGAAGAAGAAAGGAGTACAATATTAGGTGTGCTGGATGCCTTGAGTTATTTGTAAAAATAATAAAGGTGAGATAAAAATCAGATAAACTTTTATATATGAATTAAGTCTTATGCTTAAACAACATAACTGAAATAAAGATATTTCTCTAAGCAGATACTTTTCTTACCCATTATTGGGTCTTTGAATGGCCTAATCACATTTTCTGTCCTTTCTCATCTCATTTTCACCCAGTCCATCATGTCATTGAACATAATAATTTTTCAGAATGTTGTCCAAACCTCATAACTTTTATTATTTTTTTATTTTATTATCTCTTTTGTTATCACCATTATCAGGAACATAAAAAGCATCTTTCACCAATTAATGAATCCTTCTTTCAGATGTCTGAACAACAATTGAGATGACACCAGCTCGTATTTCCTGACATTTAGCCCTTTCGTTGATAAATAAATCTTTCAGCTCTCTGTGGTTATTCATCAATTATACTCCAAAAGATCAGACTACCTTCATTCATTCTATTGTATTGCATTTATAATAGACTGTATCTATTTCATCCTTCTTTATTCTCTTAGTTTCAAAAACATATATCTTTTTTCTTTCTTTTCATTAATTAACAGGCACTGTTACAAAGAGGTTTGGGGAGGGAGAAGTGAAAAGTTAAACTCTCTCCTGGAATATAAGTGCAGTGCTAGAAAGCTAAGATACTACTTGGATTCCCAGGTTTCTGATAAATGATCCAAGATTGAGGAAGACACACAGCACCCATAGGTGTGAGAAGAGATTGTTTTTCCTATATGCATGTATGTGCTTTGGGGGATGTTTCTGGGATAGTATTTGTGTATTGTCTGTACAAACTCCCAACGTCCTGTGCGGTCACACAGAGAGGGCTTGCTGGGGGTTCCATCGGCGGCTAAA